>JAYRCH010000877.1:0-82322 GCA_037179445.1 Phengaris alcon alcon
ATTTCTGGATAAACCGTAACTCAATGTGTAGGTATTATTTTGACTTACCCCCCTGTAATTTTCACATAGTATACTATTCCTATGATCGCTCCTTGTACCTACTTAATTTGTTTGTGACACGGCAAAAAATATTAGTACATATTATATAAAAATAGTATGACGTGCCTGGTATACCGTATAGTGTATATGAGAGTTCTGATAAATTAAAAAAAAAGGAATCACAAAAATTTTAACCTGACCGGGATTCGAACCGACGTTCAGAATTTTGTCACAAATGAAAATTATTCGCCTACCATACTGCCAATCGGAGTGACATAATGAAGTCCAAACTATACACGGAGTGATATAATAGCTTATAGGCTATAGCTTAAAAATAAGCAGTTTCCTAGCTTGATCGATTTTTCTCTCCCAAAAGTCGTCTCTCCAAAAAGTCTCTCCAAAAAGGTAAGTGGTAACTAGTAAGTGAAGCCGATGGTAATGGAGTTATAGGAATCCCACGCAACTGTTGCATACTAAATTTCATGGATATACTTGCAGCCGTTATCGAGAAACCGATTATATAATATTATATAGATACAAGATTGTCTCGTTTAAATTATGAGATAAGATATTGCCTAAATTAAATTATTGTGTGTTTATATAGATTAGTTTCTTCAATCTAGAAGCACTGACTATAATTAATATCGATATTGCGATATTGAATTGATATGCGCGTACCTACATGATATGCGACGTCCTAATTAGGATCCTAAAAAGAAAGCAAATTAGAATTTAGTCAGTCTAAAGCCACGCTTCTTCCGATTTAGGATGCTAATAATAAGGATCCTAACTCCTAAATGCTGTATCACTTGACTGAATTTAGTTACTGAATTATTTAGGATGTCTGAATTTAGTGAGGTGGAATATAGCGCATTACCTATTGCGAATTATTATTGTCAAACTATTGCCGAAGGGTGGTCTGCTAGACGCTAGTTTTAATTTATAAATTATCTCTGTGGTGCCATCTAGTTATAGTATGAAAACTACATACACATCTAGAACTCGTACTATTAATGAAGTTTAGTGACTAGCGTGTAACTAGAGTTAATAGTACAATTGTTATTTAACAGATGGCGTGTTTTGTGAATTGTGAAAATATTGTGATTTTCAGAATTTCTCTAGCAGAACTACTGCTTCCTAAATCATACTAATAACATGTTTGATGTTAAAAAAATATATCTGACAAGTGTAATTTATAGTAGGTAAAAACATAACGAAATATTATGCCAAAATGTTGTTAGACATCGACATTTTTTCAAGGTGGCACACCAACCGAGTGTAGCAATAATAATAATAAGAAGTAAGTATATAAGTATTAATATTTATTTGTTTAAAAATGTATACCTACATATCTATAATGTGTGCATACAGTGTGACAAGGATTTAAATGAACGTGCCAAAAAATAGACCTATCGCCGCTGTCGTACAAAATGATAGTAAAATTACTTTACATAAGTGTTTAGAGAGGGCGCTCTCACCCACGTTCATTTACGAACACCGACCGTGGACCGTGTCGATCTGTACAAATCTAATAAAATAAGTGCAAATTACTCATTATTTATGAATTCTTAAGCATAATAATTAATTGGAAAATTTCTACGGTCAGAGCGTTTTTTCTAAATACTGGTCAAGAGTAGGCATGACAAACTTGCATTTTTCTAGGTTTCTAGTCAGTGCTCAGGCGAGTATCAAAAGAGCTTGCTTGTTCTTTATGACCTAATTGTGTTATTCAAATCTTTAGACATTTTGATCACTAAAAAACTGCTTACCTTGGAGCCGGGAGAATTTCCCTACTCTCCCTAGAGGTATTATATTTGTTTTTGATGACCTCCTTTTTCGACGGTAAAAGTAAGTATGCATCAAAGAGTATTAAATAGTGGGCGCCGCTGATGCAATAGGTAAAATGAATAATAGAGAGTTAATGTAGTACCAATACAATAATATATTATGTGATTAACTAACATTTTCGGCGACTCCATAGTCCAGCGTCTATTTCCTTCTATATTGTGCACACGTTTTTTGTGTGTCAACCTTAGAGTACCCAACCAAACGGAGACGAAATGAGAAGAAACTCAAGATCTTGTCTTCTATGCTGTAACAGAAATATAAGCTTCTGGAGGCAATAAATAGGACACTCTTTAATCTGGGTGCTTTAGTAGTAACCAGACTAACCAGCCCAACTACCTGTGTCCTCCCGAATCTGTCTTGGAACCAAAAGCAGGCCACAAGATTGCTCTATCATGTGGTGATAGTAAGATGGGAATCATAAATTTTTAACAGTGTCAAATCATGCACCTTCTATCCGAATGCTAAAAGCAAAATTACTGCTGCTCTCCACGAGGCTTCAAATAAGGTTTCTTGATAACTTGACATAGACAATAAATTAAATACGACTTTTTTTATTAATATTTATATATGGCATCGGCTTATAACCATTTGCCAGTGTCAAGTTAAAAAGGCGCGAAATAGAACTTTCGTTTCAATTTTCAACACCGTATTCCTAAATCGTCAAGTCTAAAGTCTAGTCAAAGTCAAAATAGTCAGTGCAGTCCATGAGTCATGTCAGTCGATTCAGTAAAGTGGTAGAAACTGTACTGAAAGTTCCTAGGGAGTTTTGGTGGAACACAAAATAGCACGTTTTTAGAAGTTGTACCACTTGCCCACACTTATACACGTTAACGAATATTTAATGGTTAATATTCTACCAATATTACACATTAAGAACCGAAATAACACAAATTTATTAAGAAATACAAAATCCACAACATCACCCATTGAACTCTCCGGCAAAACTCCTAATTATACTACTTCTGGATCCCATACTTGCGGTCTTGGTCTCAACGGTTGAGCTGAGGCAACAGCTTAAAAACTTGTCGAATAAGAGTGTGATCCTAAGAAACCTGATCTATTTTACAAAACAATAATATAATTTATGGACAAAAATGGTGCTATGTATATGTAAATTGTCCTTCTAAATTAAAAAAGGCAAAAAATCTAACTATGTACTATATCACGCTGATCTCTGGGGCACTTCTACAAAATTTATTAAATCAATAATTGACATCGTAGCTCCATATCTAGCGATAATATTCAATGAATGTATAAAAAGTGGTGTTTTCCCTGACTTAATGAAGCATAGCAATACCCTTATTCAAAGCTGGAAATAAATCTGATACGACAAATTACAGGCCTATATCGATTCGACCGACCTTTAATAAAAATATTTAAAAAATATATTTTAAAAGTTATTAGTGCATTTTAATTTAAACAATTTATTACATCATAATCAATACGGTTTTATTATGGGTCAATCCACAACAGATGCTGGTATAGGTCTTCTTTGTAGTATATTTGATGATTGAGAGGGGTTACAGAATGCATTTGGTGTATTTTGCGACCTCTCCAAGGCCTTTGATTGTGTTGAGCATACTACATTGAACAGAAAATTGCACCACTATAGTATTCGGGACTTTGCACTCAAACTTTTGAGTTCTTACCTTAAAATTAGAACTCAAAGGGTGGATATAAATAGTAAAAGGTCCACTGACACCAAAATAGAATTAGGTTCCCACAGAGATCCATTTTAGGCCCATTTCTTTTTCTCATATGATGAGAAAATAAACTAAGTCGACACTACTGTGTTTCTAGGTTTTACACTAGATAGTAAATTACAGTGGGGTCCTCATATTGCTAATCTTGCAGATAGGCTGAGTTTTGAAGCAGTCAGAAAAATTAGAGAAATTTCTGACGAAGACGCAGCGCAACTAGTTTATTTTAGTTACTTTCAAAGTTGAATGTCCTACGGCATCCTTTTATAAGGAAATGCCGCCGACATATTTGTGCTGCAGAAGCGAGCAATACGTTCAATTTATATTATATTAATTTCAATTTATATAAATGTCCCCTTTTGAGTCTCTGAGAGAAAAGTTTAAAGAAATAGGTCTTCTGACCGTCGCTTCTTAATACATTTTAGATAATGTATTATATTATGTTAGAAAGAATATTAGTAATTTTAAAACTAAAAGCGACAATCACTGTAGAAACACTAGAAATAAGCACAAGCTAGGTATACCGGTGATCAGACTAAGTAAATTAACCAAATCCTTTAAAGGTCAATGTATACGCCTATACAAAAGAATCCCAGAACACGTTCAAAATCTTTCCATTAATAAATTCAAAAAAGTAGATAACGTTTGTGTGCTAAGGCTATTATATGGTCAATTATTTTATTAACGACCGCACACTATGGGAAAAGGATGGCCACCTGCATGGCTGCTTCTATGTACTATACGTATCTGACTTTTTTTTAATATTATATAGACTAAACTTACATATTGTAAAAATATACATTTTTTAAAATAACAATTTTTCATATTTTTGCTAAAAGATGGCCTCGTGCAAGTTACTTACGCCGGTTCTTCTCGCCGGGTTAGTTCCCGAACCGATGGTAGGCATCACGTAGGGATAATTCTATAAGCGTTGCTTCGTAACCGACATGGAAATAAAATATTTCTGATTTTTTATTTTTTATAGAACCATTTTTGCCACCTTCTTATGGCTGGATAATATGCTTCTAACGTAGTAATACTGCTGGATAATATGTCTATCTCCACCGTCTGTTGACCGATTTCCAAAATTCTTTTTTTGATGTATTGGGTATAATCCGAAATTGGTCTCGTTGTCACCAAAGCGGTGACCTAATGATGGCATCCATGAGGAATCGAATGAACTCCTCGAAATTTATTTGGACACATATAGTGATTTTGACTTTTCTTATGTAACCCAACCCAACATTTTGTAATGACAAATGGATAGCGGGTGCAACTAGTGACGTCAAAGGGCGATATATCGCTCTTTTTCATATTGTAAATTTAAATTGTTTGTATCTTCGTTATTTTTTAAGATATACGAAAATTGGTTCTAGATTGTTTATTACTATGTTATCTAACATCGAATAGACCAAAAAAATTTTTGAGGCAAAATGCCTATAGCTGCTCCAGTATATTATATCAGTTTAATCTATGGCTGCTCCGGTTGGATTTGCTCTAAAGGGCCATATTGACCATCCAGCCTTTATATGACTGAAAAAATTTTATATGACTGACACTATTGACACTAATGACGGCAATGAGTACCGGTGCTGGATTTGCTGGATGAGCCTCACGGTTCATATGATGTCAACACTTGTTTTCTGTTCCGTGTGTCAACCATACAGATTACTTATATTGTCCTCCTTATTTCTTGTCTCTATGCTCATAACCTAAATCTATGCTCATAACCTAAGTCTCACAAAAGTTAAAAAATAAAATGTCACTCTGACACTGACATCTCTCATGAGTTTTGCCGGGGAATTCAAAGGGTGATGTTGTGGATTTTGTATTGCATTCACAAATTTGTGTTATTTCGGTTCTTAATGTAACTTGTAAACTTAATGAAAAATGTAAAATATTGGTAGAATATTAACGATTAAATATTCGTTAACGTGCACACTTATGTGTGGGCAAGTGCTAAAACGTGCTATTTTGAGTTTCCCTCCAAAACTCCCTTCGAACTTTCAGTAAAGCTTCTACCACTTTACTGAATAGACTGACATGACTCATGGATTGCAATGACTATTTATTTGGACTTTGACTAGACTTTAGACTTGACTATTTAGGAATAACTACGTCGTTGAAAATTGAAACGAAAGTTCTATTTCCCGCTTTTTTAACTTGACACTGGCAAATAGTTATAAGCCGATGCCATATATAAATTTAAAAAAAAAAGACATCGCTTATCACTCAACTGTCGTCTGTCAATGTCATATGTTTGTCGTAAATTGCACAAGCGCGAACTGCGAACGGTAAAAATTTAACCTAAATTATTTTGTTTATTTACCTATTTCAACTATATATAATATCTTATTAAAATCCTAGTAAATTATTATTTTGACAGTGCTTTAGTAAATCAATTTATTCAAATATTACGTATTGCAAGTATTACGTATTGGAGCCATATTCTAACATGCTTATTATAAACAAACCAATTCTATTAATAAATTGCCTTATTTAATTGTAATTTATGTAATATATTGTAACATAAAATAAAACAATTTTATAAACTATTAGGTTTATAAACTAGTAGGTATATTCATACATATACAATATTCATGAATAGTTTCCTAAAAAAATGTATGTACAATTTAAAATTTGTTAACATCAAGGCTAGGTTGTGTTTACGGAGGAATAATCGTGTTATCACTTTCTTTGATACCATGGAGAGTGTTAAAACTAAAAGTAACTCATTACTAGAGCATAGTCCGGTGAAAAAGATGAAAGCGGACAAAATGACTAGTGAAGTGAAAACTAGAACAGTGGCCACTATGTGTGGTGCTTGGAGACCGGAGGAGGAGTACGGTGGCCTCGTGCTTGTATTCAAGAAGAGGGAGGCATGCTTAAGTCCAGATCCAGAGCGGGAATGTGACTTTCCGGAGAATATTGAAGACTTCTGGGAGGCTTCGTTTGCAGATGCTGAAATACAGGTATTTAAATTTAAATTTTATAGTAGTTATAAGATATTAAATTTATAATTAAAGATAAAAAGTTATTTGTTTCAAAATCAACAATTAATTTTAAATTAAAAGAATTGTATAAGTGTTGATTTATTTTAAAATGTTTTTAAAGCGCCATCTATTATCCTTTTGCAAAAATACTTCGTGAGCTAAATAGGAAAGTGTGTTTCAAGAAAATTTATAGATGGCGGTTTTTGCAGTTTGGATGTGTTTTCGCGGTGGGAAATAATTTCCCATTATTCGTTACGGCATAGCAAAATTTTATGGAAGTGGGAAATTGTTTCCCATTGTTCGATACAGTTACAGACTTTTACTTGAACTAGTAGTTCCCCCTGCTTTGCTTGAAATTTTAATATTTTTTTAGTAAGTAACTCAAAGTACAACAAGCAACCAAAAATTTTTTTACTATAAAATTTATTTATTTAATATTATTATAAGATATTAATAAAAGTATTAATACAAAAAAGGCGGAATTATCAATGCAATCTTATATACTTATAACTATTCAATTTATTCTTCAGAAGATGGAGCGGTATGAAAATCTTTAAAGCAGGTTTTGTTACACAGAGGTACATTACATGTGGAACATTGTATTTTGGTTCTCTGTTCGTGCTTTTTCAAACTGCAGAACTTACATCTCCTGTAAGTACTGATTTCTTCTGGCAAGTGTATGCCCACATTTTGCAACGTGTGTGTCGTTGTAAGTTATATATTATGCATTTATAATGGAAGCATCTAACATGAAGAATAGAAGTCTCATCCAATATTTTCGGGATTTTCGGTCAATTGGGTATGAAGACCTAAAATGGTCAAATAAATTTACCCCACCCATGCTTAGAGTATATGAAGCAATAGCTTTCGGGCACAGAACCTCTTTTTTAGTGTCATTTTTTTGGGTTCTTTTCACGAACATTACGTCATGTGGTTGATGTGCGGTTGAGAGCACATTTACTTCTTTAGTGTCCATCCACTTGACAGCTGTGAATTGATGTTTTTCCAATCTCATCTGTTTCTGCTGCTTTTTATTCTTCATGACATCAGGCAGATATTTTTTGTTGCTTCGAACTGTTCCCACTGCATAAATATATCTGTCAAAAAGATCTTCCATAAGTATAACACTGGTGAAGAAATTGTCGAAAGCAACTAACGTATTTCCAGGTACATTAGTACATAGTTTCATCACCACATTGTACCCTAGTCCGTCATTCTCTGTCCTATCACCTTTACCGGTATAAGTTTCAAATTGGTACAAGTACCCTGTTTTGGCGTCACATCTAGCCCAAAATTTGAAGCCCCTTTTGTTCGGTTTCTTTGGCATATATTGTTTTAATGTACTCCGACCTTTAAATTTGACCATGCACTCGTCAACTGACTGCACACTTGAATTATATGCTTGTCTTTGATAAACATTGTTCAGTTCTGTAATAAGAGGTCTCACTTTATACAATTTGTTGTGGTCTCGAGAGTCTCTTGTTGGTTGCGTTTCACTGTCGTTAAGGTGTAGGTTTTCAGTGATCTTTTTAAATCGCACGATTGGAAAAACTTATGCAATTTCTTTGTTATAATAGAAAGGATCTGACGACCATTATAACTCGAAATCCGGACGAGGATTTAACCCCATCATGATCAAAACTCCTAGATAAGCCCTGATATCTTCTTCGGTGACTGGTTTCCAATTAGTGCTTTCTTTTTGAACTGCGTATCGGTTAGTTTGTTCCGCTATTATCAGTATAAATTTTTCTGGAAAAAACCTTTCAAAAATAGTCAAGGACTGAGTTTTGTGTGTGTCCTGGAACTTGGGTTTAAAACGCTTATCAAAAACTGGAATATCATGGGTTAAGTCAGCTGTCTTCCAATCTCTAGGTCGAGACCGATCCCTGGGAACTACGTTGTGATTTTGAGACTCTGGTTGATCATCTTCCATTAATTCATTTATATCAATGTCCTCTACAAACATATTGTCTGGTCTTTGAGTAGTAGCCACTTGCTCGAGAGGTGGAATGGTGGAAGTCTCTATTATTAGCAAAGCAAGCATCGTCTTCAGAATCCATTCCCATTACATCTAATTATTACTGCATATTAACCTGGCGACGCCAGATACCTCCTGAAATATAGTCCACAAAAATATCGAAGAGAAATCATTCGCTAATCGCCAGACATAGGTGGCCCGCGCGGTCATAAATATATACGGGAACAAAGAAAATTTTAAGTGCAGAAACAAACAATGGGAAATAATTACCCACTTACTAAAACCTAAAAATTTCTAGCAAATCTTACCGTTTCCACGGTTCTTTTCAAGGCAAACACACAGAAAATAAGTGTAGTTTATTCAGTATATCCACTTACCAGATTTTTTTTTCACTTTAACTTAAAAAAACTAACGAACTGGTTTTTTGGCAAAAAATCGTGATCTCTGACTTTTTTTTTTAAATCTATTTTTATTTAGGGATTTGTATCTAAAGATAATATGTCAATCCCATTGTACCCTATACATAATATGTTTTACACTATACTATCTTCGATACTGGCAAAAATTCTATAGAGCATAATAGCTTGTTCCGAAGCTGGGCCGGAAAGTATTACCTGTATAAGCCCTACTTCATACAGATTACAATAAAATTTTTGGAACAGTCGTTGTCTTTTACTCCGATACTTGACACATTCCATCAAACTATGCTGTACATCTTCGATCCGATCACACGTCTCACAATTAGGTGAGTTAACCTTTTTCATCAAAAAAGCAAACTTTCTTGATGGGATGTGTCCTGATCGGAGTCTAAACGCTAATTTAACTATATTCCGATCCAACTTCGGCGATACAAACCATGGTATACGAGGAGGTTCCGATTGCATTGTTTTGTACCAAATACCTTTAAATTTCGATTGTTCATTAAAATATTCTCGCCAATGTTCGTAGTTACTCTTTTTAAACAAAATAAAAATCTCAGAATAATCCGGTTTATAATTAATCCAGCTACCATTTATAATACTTAATTTTGCTAGTCGGTCGGCCTCCTCGTTACCTTTGATACCAATATGTCCAGGAACCCACTGCATTTTCAGAATGCAATTGCTCTCTTGAAGATTAACTATCTTCTTAATAATTTCGTAGGCTACCGGAACACCTCTTAGTCCAGAAGCGCAGCGAGCCAAATGTTGAAGGGCACTTTTGCTATCCAAGATAATCACAATTCTTTTTGATATGTTGCTATTACTTCTCAATAAGTCATTATCAATATATGACAATGCTTCCGAAATTGCAATGAGCTCCGTGGACATAATAGATATTTTAGACGTTATTTTAAAACACCCAGAGGACCCCGCACAGATGTCAAAAAATGCCGCCCCGGAGCCATAATCGTCTCTGGAACCATCAGTAAATACAAGAGTCCATCCAGTATATTTTGTTGACAATTCTTTTACAATATTTTAAGATTTTAAATCTCCATAGATGACATTCCTGGGTGCCCAATGGCAGCCCATTAAAAAATAAAAAATATTTTGTGGCTTAGGAGGAAGTGGGAAATAATTTCCCGATATTTGATTAAGGGTTAAAATCGTTTTACTCAATTCTAAAATTAAAAATGTTCTCGACCCAGCGGGCTTAGCATGGCGATCCGAAGAAATAATTTAAGAGAAGAATTAATATTCTTTCCAAAACAGTTCGTTACAAAATAGTTCTTAATCCATGGTAACAAGGTCGTCAGAAGTCAACATTTCTAAATAGCCATATTTTTAAAATGGCTGTCGGGAAATCTTCTGTTAAAAATGATCAAATTTTCAAGTAAATGACTGAACGTAAAGAAACTATTTGCCTAGGATCGCCATGATGTGGAGTAGTTGACATTATTGTAAGACTATTTGACATTGAAATAAGAAAACGTTTCTACTTTAGCTGTCAAGAGGCCATTTTGTGAGCATGGGCTCTTTGAAATGTTGATTCTCATAACGACGACGCATCGACCTCGCTGCATTATAATAAGAACTATTTTGCTCCTATTGCTTGCAATGGTAGTAATGTTTCTTCAATCTGTCATTTTGTCGATTCTTCGATGTTTCTAGGGTGCGCATGCTAGGCCCGCTGAAGGTCCTGCGAAGGTTGCCGAGCCCTTAGACTGCAGAGGGCCAAATTAATCAAACAAGGGTTCGATCGCAAATCGCAATTTAACGGTCGAAACGAAAATCGAGAGACCCTCGATCATGTTCCGTCGGATTTTAAGTATCGTTTTAATTTACTCGTTAATGGATTTTAAATACCGACTGGCCCGAAGAAAATTGAAGACTTCTACCGACACTTAATTGATGGAAATGTATACTAAATGTAAAGGTACTCATTAGGTAGGTACGTTCTTCTTGACATGAAAAGAAAAATGCCTCTTTTGACCCAAACTAACCTCAGCGTCGCGTCGTTCATGCGTCATTAACGGCGAATCCACAACACCGCGTTGCGTCGTCGCAACGCATAAATCGACGACGCGTAAATGTACATGGTTGTACTTACATGGCGTTGCCGATTTTTGCGTTGCGACGCCGCAACGCAGTATTGTGGCCTCTCCCTAAGATCGCTATTCTATATTCATCCGCTCTTGCAATGAAACGTCTATCTTTTTGTGTAATGTTTTTGTTTAAAAATTGAAGTTCGAATTTGAAATAATATGTTCTATTTTAAAAATACCGCGCCGCGTTACGTCTCGCGTGAGCTGACCGTACGATACTGTGTAAATGTTGAAAGAAAAAAAAAAGGAAATTGTGGGAATATAGTGGCAAGCCCCAAAGTGAGATCTCCGACCGAGCGAGGTGCTATGCTCGGTCAGGCCTGTAGCGGGCTTCGACCTCTTGATTGTAAGTCCTGATGTGTGTCTGAGTGGTGATGATAATAATACAGCAACAATTATTATATTCTCCTTTATTGGTGCTTAACACTGATTACGTATTACATTTAATATGGGGTATATGCCTAACATAGCAATATACCTACGTCTACACTATTTATGGCCTTTTGGCCAACTGAAATAAACTAAATAGGCTTTACTTCATGACATCTGTCAATGTCAAAAATGACATTGACACTTACTTTTGTCAATATGCAACAAGGCCGAAGCCCACTTGTAGTAATTTCAGGTGTTGTATATATACTGCCGATCTTAGAAAACTTCGATAGCGCGATTCAGGATTGTGGCACTAATTGGTCCGCCACATCACTCCCCCCCGAAGACCGGAGGTCGAATCTTGAGTCTTCTGCTTGAGTCGCCAGTGCCAGAGAGTCCCAGTGAGTCGGAACTGTGCTGCTGCTGCACGGGCTCCAGTGAGTCGGAGTGCTGCCGTGCGGGCCGATGCTACGTGCTGACCAGGAGAGGTGTGTGCTCTGCTTGCTGACCGGTCGTTGTAGTGAGTGTGCCCGTTAAAGCCGATGAGCTACTTTAGCAGCAAGTAGTTACATAATATAAAATAACATCATTTTAACTTTGAATACCCCGTTCTCTCTGGGTTACAGCTCGTAGTCACCGGAACTACACATTTATTGCTGGTCTTCAAGTTCATATTACGTTATTTCTCTGTTAGGCCATAGGTCCCGTTCCTACATAAGCTTGGCTTTCATACGGCGTAAACTTTCCTCTGCTATTCTTAAAGTAGGCTCTCACTAACCTAGGTTTAATAAATAACGTTCAGTAAATACGCTAAGATCAGCACAATATTACAGAAAATAAGGGATAAAATAAAGTAGCCACATCGGTAACGTCCATTAGTAAACGCGGGCGGTCCACAGCGGGCTCTCGTACGGAATTACCGGACCGTGTACGAGTAACTCCTGCATTTCTGTTACACTCTGTGAATTTCATCATCATCAGCAGCTTCTCTTATATAGTCAATCATCATATTTTCAGCTAAAGAAGTACTGAGAACTCGGGCCTCTCTCATCTCATTCGTGTTATGCGATCTAAACACCAGCTGTCCCGACACACGTTGTTCTGTACTTGTTGTCTTAACTTGGATCTGGAATAGATAAATAACTACACCTACAACCAGCACCAACATCTTCAACTATACTTACACCTACTGGGGTCTACCGATTTTTTAAATAAACCAAACAGGTAAACTGAACGCACTCAAAAATATATGACTGTCAAGTGACAAATTGAACAGTTAGAATACGAAAATTCAATCGTCGTTTTTAGTATTTTTCTCGCAAATTTTCCAATATTTCTCACCGTTGAAACCTTCCCTGAACATCCACAATTATTTCAAGACCAAAAATAGCCAAATCGGTTCGACAGTTTTTTTCGAGTTTTAGGGAGACATTTGAATTGCAATCCATTTTTAGGGTTCCGTAGTTCACGTCTCGGAACTCTTATAGTATTACTGAATGGATATTGATGAATGGTATAGTAGTAGTTTAGGCTGTGGATTAACACATAGGCTACTTTTTATCCTGAAAAAGATAGTGTTCCCGTGGGATGCTGTATTTACGCGCCGGAGCCGCGGCCAGATGTTAGTTAAGTAATAATTAAAAAATATAGTTTCTTATTGTAGATACTATTACACTATTTCACAATCTTCAAATAAGTGTCGGATAGCATATTCTTAAGTTTTGTCGCTGCTTACTTCATATCGAGCGACGGAGACAAAACATGCAATCTGACACTTATTAGTAGATTGTGAAACAGGCCCTAAATAATAGAAGAATAGAAGACTAGAATAGAAGCTAGTTGTCTCGTGGACTTGAGGAAACAAGCTTTTAATTATCAGTGGAGGCTCCTGATGCTGACGACGGTAGCCAGTCGCAATCCCATTTAATGTACACAGGGCCGGGGTTGAAAATAGAAAAGGCATGGAGGTCTAATTAAAGTTGGCACAGTGCGCTGGCTTCAAAAGTGTAATTTGGCTGTAAGTGAGTGCCACTTTAGCTTACTTTGTGCCAGTTATGCCTCCGTGTTGTGCGTAGATTGTTTTTGTTGCTGGAGAAACTGTTTGGTAGCATCCATTTGAATACCGGAGAACTTCTAAACATATGCATGTTTTTTTGGTGGTATGAAATATGGTGATCGATTGTGCGAAGGCCATGCTTCGCCACGAGTACCTAGATCGAAGTGACACCACGGCCTCACAAAAAAAAACTGGAGTGAAATAGTGCTCGTGTTGTGTTTCGCCGAATGCGTTAGGATAACAAAGGCCAGTAAATAACTACAATTTTTATAAAAAGACTAACCCGATTACGTTAATTATATAGCCCATGTTACCCGGAATATTATTACGAATCTATTGACACATCATTTATGAAAATCGGACCTGAAGTTTGGGCGCTACAGTGGAATAAACACACATACATTCATACATACACCACCAAAATCATTACCCTTCCTTTTGCTTCGCCGTAGTCGGGTAAAAAGGTATCGGTGTTCAAAACAGCGTTAATACCTAAAGCAGTAATAACTCCTTTCGTGTTGCGGGTGGGTGGGTGTCCACGGGCGGCGGTGGTCGCCTACTAACGATTTATTTTGGCGATTAATGTAATAAAAACCGGCCAAGTGCAAGTCGGACTCTCGCACGAACGTTTCCATACAAAACAGCAAAAACACGTTTGTCGTATGGGAGCCCCTTCAAATATTTATTTTATTCTGTTTTTAGTGTTTGTTGTTATAGCGGCAACAGAAATACATCATCTGTGAAAATTTCAACTATCTAGTTATCACTGTTCATTAGATAGGTACAGCCTAGAGACAAACAGACAGACGGACGGATAGTAGACAGAAAATCTCCATAGCGCATATTAACGATAGTTTTGGTGGTGCAAATCAGGCGGTAAGTGGACTGAAAATTGCACCAATTTAGCAGAAAATGTCAGGTCTAGTCGTATTCTGGCGATAAAACGTCTGTAATAAAATTTGAATGTTCCAGAAATTGTTTGATTGTAGACGCCGCTCGTTATGTCGACAGAATTTATAGTTCGATGCACCCTAATTTGATTTGGATCAGTATTTTGTAACTATGCTATAGGTTAAGAATGCAGTGGGTCATCAGTGCAATAGTTAAATATGACCAATGATGCGACGTGTTCACATTCACCAATTGAAGTAAGCCATTTTGAAATTTGCACTGATGACTAACGGCATTCTTAACGCTTATATATAGTATAATATAATTACCTACCTTAATTGCTTATATGGTAGGTATAGGTACCAATACACTTTTTAACAGCCTCCGTGGTCTAGTGGTTAGAGCTTGGCTCTCGACTCGGAGGTGGTGGGTTCGATTCCCGCATTGGAACGACAAAAAAAATCAGTGGCACACCGGGAGTGTCGACAGAAGTGAAAACAATAGCGCATAGGCAAGCATGCGGCGCGCGACCCTCGCGGATCCGCTCTTCCTCATACCGCACCGGAGTCGGTAACGGTGTCGCGGGTTCCATGTATTTTTTTTCATCTCAAAAAATATATTCACTCCGAAAGTTTCCTCATTTATAATCCAAATTTATAATTTATAATTCTCAAATTTATAATCCTGTATAACGTGGGTCGTGTAATTCATGTTAAGTTTGAACACCGTCTCACGGCGACTGTTTCGTTTGAACACCGTCCTGTGGCGACTTAAACAGTCGAACAACAGAACACCGTCTCATGGTGACACATTTAACCCTGGACTAACTAGCACAAGTGGCACAACGTGAGTGTTTGCGCCGTTTTGAGCCGGCGTCTCGTCACCACGTAAACGGTAAATGTTAAAATATGCCCTGGAAATATGTATGTTAGTAACCAGCCAGCGAGTTTTATTCGTAGGGTTCCGTAGTACTACAAGGAACCCTCATAGTTTCACTCTGTCTGGACCCGCCTGTCCCCGCTTCTAGCTTCTGTAATTATGAATTTAAATTGATAGGTAGGTACAGTTGTAGGTTATGTATTACATATAGATTTAGTTCTCGGCATCATACAATAATAATTATTTCAATTTGGTATGCATATTATGTATAATTTTTGCTTTGTCGGCAATTCGGAATGTGATGGGTTCGAATCCCGGTCAGATAAATATTTTTGTGATTCTTTTTTTTTCTATCAGGACTCCGAGCTTTGCTCGGTTACCCAGGTACTGCATTATATAATACGTGTGTCTCTCTCCATATGAAACGCTCGACTTTATATTTCCACGCCCATCTAATGCCCCATAAAAGTTCACATATAAACTCAATATCGCTCAAGTTGAAATTGTTTTCCGAAGTTTTCTTAATTTTAATTTAGTTTCTTGTGTGTTTCGTGTTGTTACGAAGAAAGTTACGAGCGCGAAAGAGGGACTGACAGTGAATCGCTTTATTTTGGGTCTTTGACCTTTGATTGTATCTGTAGGAAATAATGTGTATGTAGGTTTGTATCTATGTAGGTATTTATACATTTTGCAATTTGTGTACACTAAAAGTTCCTGCTCGACCGGTTTTTTATAATTTTCATTTGCAAAGAAGTGACCGCATCGACTGCAAATGTGAACTCCTTATTTGCACGTGAATATGTGCGCGTGCACACGATTCATCGGCGCTGTTAAACTATTTTGATCATAAGCCTGGTAGAGCGGCAACTCGTTCGATTGTACACACAATAATGTTTCTATATTATGTTGATAATCGTAAAATACCTATGGGTTTTATTACGAATGCAGCCTACTTTTTGTCAACGAAACAGATAAAACCTTGGAAGGGCTGGACTTGCTTTTATTTCAGTAAAATATACATTTCCCTAACGACGTCCTTGTAAATGCAACCTGCATATAAATAAATATTTTGGTTTTTAAGTTCTGCAAAATCACAGATGGGATCAGTTTGGACAGTAGTCAGATGGCCTATGCCATACTTAAAATGTGCGGTTCCCATGGGAAGCCTTAATCAGCTGTGTTTTTAAAACTGTCTCTTCTCGTATTCTTTGAATGTTAGTGTATAATTAATTGTTTTTTGTTAAAATTTGGCTGTGTCATGTCCCTTATGTGTTTAATAAAGATATTTTATTTATATATTATTTATTTATATACCAACGTATATACGCGTAGGTTTTAGCTCGTCCCGTCTGTAGGATGAACTTACTTTTCAGGTCGCTGGTAATATTCACGCCGCTAAAATCTGATTATAATTTAACCCGCTTATAAGTTTAGTAATAAATAAACTAAAAGCGGGTTGTTGATGGACCGCCTGGATTGTATGAAACATTAGTTTTTGACTCGTTGGTCGTTGCATCTAGCTACTTACTGTGTGGATTATCCAACAAATTTTTATAGTTGCGGCATTTTTCACAATCGCTTATAATAATTGTCTAATAGCATATTCGAAAGTTTTGTCGCTGTTTACTGTAAATACATTCTGAATCAAATACCGATGATTATATAATCCTTAATTAATTATCTGACAATCTCTGTGGCCCGATGGATTAGCGCGTCGGCGCGTAAGTCGGTCGCGGGTTCGAATTCCGCCAAGGGGACAAAATGTTTTCAATATTCCTAGGGTTATGGATGTGTATTAAATAATTTGTGTATAATATACAAAAAATCTTAAGAATATTATGCATACCTAATATAAAAGTATTAAATATATTTCCCTAGTCTGGTACCTGTATCTAAGATAAGTTCTTTGGATACTTAGTACGGGGCCTGATTGACGTGGTGTGAAGCGTCCATAGATAATAATATCATCTAATACATAATAATATCTATGGACGCTTCTCATAGCGTCAGTCTGGCCCCGGGCCCGTGCTAAGTATTCGAAGAACTTGTGTTACGGGACCAGACAACGGGAAGTATATTTACTATTTTTATAGTTTATAATATACATATTATATCTAATATTATGTTACATATATTTAGTATTATATTATACACAGATTTAATATACATCCGTGACCCAGCAACACAGAAAAAAATTTTTTGTTCCTCCGGCGGGATTCGAACCCGCGACCCTCTAGGCCCCGACTTGAGCATCAACAAGCTCAACTACTGAGCCACGGGGGTCTTCTAAATATATATTATTATTATTATATGAATCGTCTAATTAGCACAGAATTCGCTTATCTTGGCTATTTATGGCATAGAATTGATTGAATATGAGTCGGCCCTCTATTGGGAACTATGATAATAATTTACTTAATTCGTTTCTTATTGACTTAATGTGGGTTAGGTTATAGGAATAGGCGGGAGTTAAAAAATATGGGTACATAACCCGATTACGCAAATAATATAGCGCACGTTACCCGGACAATTTTTACGAATGTATTGACACCCAATTCATTGGATCAGTAGTTTGGGCGCTACGAGGGAACAAAATATATACATACCTACATAGATTGCCAACAACATTATTACCCTTCCGTTTGGCTTGGCCGTAGTCGGGTAAAAACTATGATTATAATAATAGCATAATGGTTTTAACAGCTAATCCTGAAAATGTTGTTTAGACCTAGTTTTAAAACGTGCCACGCGCTACGATTTACGTAGCAATGCCACGAAAATGCAACTAGTTTTGCGTTTTTAGTCCAAAAGAAAGCTGTCGAAAAGCCATAAAAGTACCTGAAAAACAGGCCAAGAGCGAGTGGGACTCGCGCATGAAGGATTCCGTACCAAAACACGTCTGTTGTTTGTCACTGCCCCACTTCAATATTTATTTTATTCTGTTTTTATTATTTGTTGTTATAGTGGCACCAGAAATACGTAAGTTGAAAAAGTAAGCTTTTGTACCAAGGTATATCCTGGATCCAAAAGTACTGAACAGAACTCCTGAGTCCTTATAGATACATGTTTGGGGATTCCGGCGTTGTTTAAAGAACTGCAAGCATTTGCCATCATACCACTTACAGTTTTCATCATCATCATCACCACCATCTGCACACGAAACACCAACATATTATTATGATGGCATAGGTACTCACTACTCATCAAAGTATTGTGCGCCGATATCAATGTGTTCATAATAATATAGATAAAAAATGTAACTAAAAAGAGTATAGTTATTATATTAAACAAAAATTTAAAACCGACTTCCAATGTAAAAATGCAACAAAAAAATATGAAATAAAACTTATTTTCTAATTAATTCCCCTTTTAAATTCGGATAAAATTTTACTATTTCTCTACTCAATCTTCCTAATTTTGAAGTCATTACCAGCAAATTTGAACGTGATTTCTATAAAATATTATGGATATTGTTTGGGCTGGTACCGACTTCAAAATTAGGAAGATTGAGTAGAGAAATAGTTAAAATTTTAGTTGAATTGAAAGGGGAATTATTAAGAAAGTAAGTTTTATTTCATACTTTTTGTGCAATTTTACTTTGGAAGTCGGTTTTATTGTACTTAATGTAGGTAACTAATTATGTAGGTTTTTTACATTAATGTTGTAAAAAATATTAAAACTTTGTTGGGACTTCGAAATGCATATAATTACAAAACTACACATAAAATCCTAATACTTTTTACTTTTATCAACTTGTAATACCTAATTATTTTTTAATTTGTTTAAAAAACAACATTTTTACATGTAAAAAAATGTCCCTAAAATGTCTTATCTTATCTATCTTCATTTTCTCATTTTCTCATAAACGTCTTACTTACGTAGACGTAAGTAAGACGTTTCCTTAATAAATCCCCATAAATGTCACTGGATAAATATTTAAACAATTGATCCGGGTTAATAAGGTCCGGTCAGCCGCCCCATCAAATATGCACTCCCGGGGATCCATCCAAAACTCCTGGGGTCGATAATGGAGTGGGATTTTTCCAAAAATAATTTTAACCGAATAGGTATTAGGTTGGTAACCCGGTTAATAATAATGCCGATTCCCCGGAGTTATGGAAAAACTCGTCCATATCAAATGACAGCGGATAGTGTTTGTGTGTGGTATGATTGCAAACATAGTCTGTTTCAATCATAGGTTGAAACCGTAAAATTGGCAGGTGTGAAATACTAAGAAAGCCTATTGTGAATCATTTCCTTACGATTTTCTATACTTCTATACTAATATTATAAAGAGGTAAATTTTGTGAGTCTGTGAGCTAGTGTTGTAGGGGGTAATGTCTGGATCTACTCAACCGATTTTGAAAATTCATTTACCAATATTTGTGAGTGACCATAGGCTAAATATTAACCCGAAAAATGAAAAGACTTTTTCGTGGTAGCAGGATTTGCAAAGTAGGTCGGAGAAAAAACGGCCGATCGAAAACGTTTCTTACGAACGCTGTCCTGAACGCTGAACCGATGGGAGATATATGATTGTCGTCGAGAAAAGTTGTAGAGCATGAATTATCATTAGACTACAAAAAAGTCAGCGACAGCATATGTCTATCTTTTCGTAGTTTTTTATATTAAAAAAATAATTTAAATCGTTACGTCATGTTTATTGTTCAATTGTGAATAATTATGAATTCTTATCAAAATAAGTGAATTTATAGTCTCAAGTGTTTACAACAAAATACTTTTTCCTTTTACTTCATATGCAAATTATATAATTTGCACGACTGGTTAAAGAGATAATACGACACAGGTATGGGACCGCGACCGTACCGTAATCTATTGAGTGATATTTCTATACGACGTTTTATTTTCATTACAGTGAATGAGATCAATAAACTGGTTTTAGCAAAAGTTCCCCTGTCAAGTCAAACACTCTAAGTCCATTGACACGGTGTGTAATATTGAGGATACAGTGCACTATCCTCAAGATTTTTTAAATTCATTGTGTATGTAATCATCGTACCTTTATCCCGGGCAACAGTATCCCGTCAAGATCTCTTTTGCCCTTACCACTAATAAGTACCAGGGTTAAACATTCTCTCTGGTGGGCATTGACCTTAGAAAGCAATGCTTTTCCCATAGGCAGTTATATGTTGCTTTATCTCGGGTTGGAACTCCTGAAATACAATATATTTTGATACCAAATAATAACATTGCATATAATATAACTTCTCTGTATACTACAGATAAGTTTTGAATAATTAAAATAAACATAATTCATACAATTTTAATGATTTTATTCGCTCATTTGAAACCCGTCAATATAGCCAAATTGGCATGCAAATACACACATAAATGAGCAGTTAAGATATAAAACTCCTTTTGGCAGTCAGGAAATAAACCATAGCACTCGGTATTAAACGAACCACAATCGTTATTTCATCACAAGTAAAAATGTTTACCGCCCAACGAAGTCTGCACGGGTCAGCTATAAAAGATATGTACCTGATTTATTAAGCTAGCCATACACGTTAGGGTGTACCTGACAGGTTTGCTTGCTCAGTTATATCTGTCAGATAAGCTGGAGCTCAGTAGGATGAAAACTGCACAGTTATGCAACATACACGCTCCGGTTTACCTGTACAGGCAAACCTGTCAGCTATACCGCTACGTGTATGGCTATCGAATTATAATTATAGCACCTGGGTGACCGAGATTTTCTCGGAATTCTAGTAGTACAAAAACAAATATTATCGGATTGCAATAGGTATCTGGGATATTTTATAAGTGTTGTCTGTCGCGCGTGTGCTGCCCGCGAACACTTATGAAAAATAGGGTGCGGGAAGCCTGCACGCGGACGAGACCCGCACACGTGTGGTAACCCGCGTGACAGGAAAATGCCCTGAGCAGTTCGATTATCTTCGTGACGTGACGCTTCATAATGACATGGTGTTGTCATCTGTCGCACCAGGTAAATGTAACATGAATCTAATATTGAAAAGTTTATCATACATTGAATATTATGTAATATCTTGTACTGGTACCCATTCCGCATCAAATTCTCCGAATCCAGACCGTAGACCGCAAATTCACTTTCCATATGCAAATCAACATGTCGGCACATCAAATTCAAACCAAACTCCCCAAGACAAGCAATTTGCTCATCTCGGCAAGTTTGGCCATAATTATTTATAGAGCTTTTGAGTTTCATCAATGTCGAGCGACAAAAACCTATCGGTTTTGATGTTACTAATTTAACTTCACAAAGTATGGCGATTCCCGTGCCCGGGGGGGCCCCATTGTCGGTATTTAATAATGCTCAAAGCAATTTCCAAATACCCCTCAAACTTTCCCTGTTAATTACCGTTTCTTTGAAAGTTTTAAATAATTAATGCCTGCTACAATATTATCTATTATCCTGAGGAATTTGTCTCGCGAAGTAAAGGATTGTTTAAGTTGTTGATTAGGTCATTTACAAGGAGTTCTTAAGCTGTACACTTTAGGAAGTCCAAAATGATGACTTTGCAAACACTGCCTTTTCGTGTATTCAAATTGCACCAAAAGGTGACTTCTAAACCCAAGGTGACGTCAGAGTGAAACACTTTTGTGCCTTTACAGCTAACAAGCGACTCATAAGTTTTAACGATAGCATTGCATGCCGAGACTCACCTACACATACCTACTTGTATCACAAATGTTTTCAACATAACAAGACGTCCTCGTTTGTGCACGAGTGCCATTATGAAAACTGTACAATACCTACAACAACAGTAAAGGGGTTAAAACTCTCGATATTGTTTTAGGGTAAAGTTAGGATTTTTCTATTAGAGTGTACCTGTTCTTAATGAAAATAATAGTTATTAATTAGTGATGTAAAATAAATCAGTTACGAAAATTACCTAAATTCAATCATCGCTTTCGTAGTCGTCGTGTATTTTTGTAGGACCCCACTGCTTACCTACTGATGTAATCCTAAGTAGTATTTTTAGTATTCCCTAGTACGTAATCAAGGAACCCTTATAGCTCCGCATTGTCCATCCGTATGTCTGCCTGTATGCCCTTCTAATTTCTGTAATTATGAATTTAAATGAATGAGTTAAACTTTCCATGCTGATAGATCTAGCTAAAAAGTCTTTAGGAAAATTATGTTCTGTAAAATCCGACAATAATTTTGAAGTAAGTAATTTAAAGAAAATTGCGCGTTGATAGTTACGGAACCCTCCTTAGACATAGTCCTGACGGTTGGTTTAATGCTTGAATATAAAAATAATGTATATAATATAGTATTGAGTGGTGATATGACGCGGAAAATTTTTCTTACTGACATCATTTTCTGTTTCCTAGAAATAATTTCGCAGGCGCACGAGACTGTAATTGGTGCCATGTACGCGGGCTTCCTTCAGTTTCATGTTCTAGAAAATGTAAAGTAGTATCTATCTGTACATACACAGTACACGCCCATACTCCGAATAAGCTATCCGACACTTGGTAGAAGACTGAATCGTGCCTCTTGAAACGTCTCTTTTTATTTGTCAGCTAGGAGAGACACGAGTTATGTTATTTGTCTGATATGGTGCTCCCACACTGCCGTTGGAAAACGTTTACAAACATCTTCTAACACTAAAACATTTACTAACAAATTTTAACAATTGGTACATTTTGATAGAAACTGTAAGATGTTTCGCAACTGTAGCGTTATTTATAAATTGGCCCACGGTACAATATGGCGGGTAGGCATACGTTCATTGTACACACTAATATTATTATATGAAATACATTTTATCAGTAAGAATAAGGAGTCCGGCGGGGCTGTGATCTCAGTCCATTACTAACATTACCTAACATGAAAACATTTTTTTATATTGTGATCAGATGTGTAAACAAATGTTAAGTATTTACTAACGTTAGTAAACATTTTCTAAAAGCAGTGTGGAGCACCAATACGGCTGTTATTTTACTCTGAGATTAACACCCGGTTTCTGAGAGGCTAATCAAATAGTTGATGAACTAACGCGTTGTTGAGTTAACAGGCTTGTTAAATCAATTTGCGTTTCTGGAACGCTAATTAGTGAAAAATGTACTAATCATTGGTCATCTTGACATGACACATTTACGCCTTAAATAGCTTTCCAGAAACCGAAACAGCGTTTGACATGTGGTTTGACCATGGGTTTGACATTAGTTCTGTTAACTAACACGATGATCAAATCAAAAGACTGATTAAGCTTTTTGCAACTTAATTTACACCTGACAAGAGATTTGACCGCTGATTAGTTAATTTTGGCGTTGATTAGACTTTCAGAAACCGGGGGTCAGTGATAATTTCACCAACGCCTGTTATAATCGTTGATTAAATATCATGTTGTCTCTCTCGTTCTTTATATTAGGTAATGAAAGTAATGAAACAGAATTTTATATTTATATAAACGATTAACACTTAACAGGCATTGGAGTAATTGCGACTAAAAATAAGTCAGAATATAGATAAGCCTGACCACTCAGAGTAACCTTCTATGCGACCGCGACCCGCGACCAGCAAACCAGCGAATTAGATTATCTGGCCACGCCCACCGGTCGCGCGACGCGGGTCGCGGGGATTGTTCATACTAAGCAGTGGCTCCGCGACCCTATTTCGGTCTTATATCGCGATCTCGCGTCGCGCGTCGCGTGCATCGGAAGGCTACCTTGATAGTAAAGTTAAATATAAATAGAATCGTCATCGAGTAATATTAGGAAATAAAGTAGTATTTATTCCGTTAAAAATATTATTAATCAAGATAAATGTAAGGTTCAAAGTTTGACATTGTAATCTGGTATTAGGCAGATGGGTTCATGTTTTCTAGTCTTTAAAGTTGAACTGATTAATTATCTCTAATATTCAATGTCAAGTTTGCAGACAGCCGGGGACGATAGCTTAGTCATTAGTTCGTTAGTACTTAGTAACAGTAAAGCCTAGGTTCTGTTTTTGTGTATAGTCCTATACATTTATCGGTACATTGTGGAAGCTCAACTAAAACGTTCGTTTTATCTTCAAACTAGGTATTTACTGCAACTTCGTATGCGCAGAAAAGAATCGCGCCGGCATCGTACATTTTTCAGCGATAAAAAGTGGCCATCGAATTATTATATTTTCTTTACTTACAGCATATTTATGGATGTGCTGTATGGGCAATTAATTTAATATTTATTTATACTAATGAGGTCGCTCGCTTGGTCGGTCGTACGTCATACGGTTTGGGGCCACGGAAGACCAGGTACCGCGGCGTGCCGTGGTGTTTCAGCTGAGTGGTCTCCGTTTCGGATTTTGGACATTACACTGCCTACTTGCCCAAAAATTTATTTTAATATATATATTTTTTTTCATCTTGTTATTCTTTTATGTATTTTATGATGCCACTGTTTTTTTATTGACCTGTAATGTCTAAAATTTTCGAATAAATATTTATTTAATATATTATTTATTTATTTATAAGCCGGTCCAGTAGTTTTGGAGCCTATTCAATGCAAATAAACAAACATATCTTTCCGCTTATAAATATTTGTAGATTATATACTTTTATTACATAGTAGAAAATTTATACACTTATGTACAGAGAAACAGCTTTCATAGAACGATCCAAATCGATCCTTTGAAAATGTTGACGTCCCCTTCAACGGCCCACAATTTTTCCACACAATCGTGGTGTACACACAAACACCGTATGCTTGTAGTAGTGCAATAGGCTAGTTTCTTTTTTATGATGACAACGAAAGAAACGAGTCTTGTTTACAAACATATATGAAAGGTATATTTTTTTTCCAAAAAATTCCTTGCCAGAAATAAACCAAAGCCGTTATAGCGCTAAAACTATCGAGTTTAAATCCCGGGGCTGGAATTTAGTGAAACTCGGGGCCGGTTTAATCAATCAATTGTAATCGTCGTCAGCCACAGCGCCACAGAGTCACCCCATTGTGAGACCGAGAATAGCGGAGAAAATTGTTTTCACTTCACATTTAGGTACTAGATTTTTTAGTGTATTGAATCATTTTATCCTTAAAGTATGTAATCTGTTGTGTATGTTTTTCGCCGGCATATAAGAAAGCTAGCTTTTCCCGCGGCTCCGCCCGCGTAAATACTCGGTATCCCACGGGAACACTACTTTTTCGGTATAAAAAGTAGCCTATATTTTAATTCAAAGGATAAACCACTACTATACCAAATTTCATCGAAATCCGTTCATTAGTTTTTGCGTGAAAGAGTAACAAACATCCATCCATCCTCAGAAACTTTGACATTCTCAATAGTAGTAGGATTTATAAAATAAAATGTAGATTCGAATTCCGTTTTGCATATTTTTATTATTGTATTCATTTATTTTTATTATGTTATACCAGAAGCCCAACTCACGTGATTATTTCTTTTCAATTCGCAGTATAATTTCAATGTCTGCGCATATTGTCGCACTCACACACGGGTCCAATCGAGTGTGCACGAGAGCGATAGCATGCTCTGACACATATAAATAAATACGTGAATTAAATAAAAATTTAATTAAGCAAAAATGGGAAATGAGATTGTAAACATGATAATCACGCGGTAATTGATGTATGAGGCCGGGATTTGCTAATGAGAGCGCAGTTTCTCGACCCTTCCTAACCGGAACAAAGACTCAAATTAACGGCCAGAAAAACCCCCGACCTGTAAATATAAGGGATATGTTATACGTTCCGGTAATGTTTTACCCAGAAAATTGTAAGTTCGTCTTTGGTTGTCTGTTATTTCTATGATACTTTTCATTGAAATCTGTCTTTTTATTATTATCTGTCCAACTAGTATTATTAACCAACTTATGAAGCATTAAAACTGCAGAAACACACAAACGCGAAACGTTCTTTTGGCACGGGTAGGGATATAATTCCGACTGTAATTAATGAAATGGGCCTTTTTAACCCTCGATGCAAAAAGAGGGGTGTTATAAGTTTGACATGTCAGACAGGAATCCGTGGAATGTAGCTCCTGAACGATAGGTCTGATTAAGATGCGGTTTATTTAGTTTGAAAGCTGACATGATCGAGAGTGTTGCTAGCTATAATTCATCATCATCAGGTCGCTCACTGCTTGACAATTCGAGGGTTACTTAAAATTTTTAATTTTGTTTTTATAGACCATAAAATCCGTTAACATTCTTCTATATTTTGCAATAAAAATTGCATTGCAAAACGAATTATTGAACTCTAGTGCGTGGTAGGATGTCCAAAGTGCGTCTAATTCAGTTGCTTCCTGTACACTCGGACATGGAAGATTGCACACTTTCGCGCGTGCTCGGGCGATTATGACAAACTGGGCGCACTTTGCGCGGGCTGGGATTGATCGCATCGCCCGCTTCATCGAGTATGCTATAGGTATGCATCGTGCATCCACTAAATATAATATGCTGTGTTACTGAGTGTTCGTATTAAGATACAGAAATTATATTCAGATGCTTGTAGGTCAATCACATCTCTATGTCGATAGTAAATAAGAATATATACATTTGCCCCTTATTAATTTTATGTAGTCTATTATTTGCTAGCTTTTTCATCACTTTACTGCTCTTTGTAGTAAATAGAACCTGTAGGTCAATTCTGCTAAATTATCTTACATTAATACAGTTTCAGTATTCTCATAAACGTAAAACCAACATCAAACGCGTTTTGTTTGGTCCAATTTCCAAAATCTGTTGATGATTTCAAGACGACTCATTTACAATTTATTTAATTCCAAGTATAAACTCTGTCGCGCGGTATAAACAGTGACTAAACTATTATTTGTCACTTATTAGGCGATTGAGCACCAGACCCTAAGTTAAATACGTGAATTGGGGTTCTGTTTAAAGGCTGGAAACGCGTTTGTGACTTCTCTATTCTATTATTTGAGATTCCATATATATTTGAGATCCTATTCCATATATAAGCTATGAAACGATTGGTTTTCATACAGGTGTACATCTACAAAAATGTATGTTTGTGTCGAACGCTTAATTCGAAGCGATCTGCGAGGGTCGTTGTATATTGCATTGTGTAAATTGAACTTGTGCGCTTCAATTGTTTTATCTTGAGATACGTCGTGTAAATTCATCGTTCAACTCTCTTGCTTGTGTTTGAGCTCCTCAATCGCTCTATTGCTTTCTTTCTTGGCCCCTATGTTTACTTCATCAGCCTTCGTCGAGCTTTTTCGTTTTGCTGTGGTTGTCAGCCTGCGACAGTCTTAGGTAGTAGGACCCGTTTATTTTTGTCTCTTTTTTCATAACTTGCTTTTGTTTGCATAAACTATGTGCTAGTGCTATATTTTACCTTTTCTTGGTTAGACCACTTTATTCGGCTGCCAATCTATAATATCTACCCAAATAGATACATACGTTGATAAACGGTACTGTACTAGGTAGATGCAGTTAACAGCCTCCGTGGCCCAGTGGTTAAGAGCTTGGCTCTCGACTAGGTTTTGGGTTCGATTACCGCGTTGGAACAACAAAAAACGTTGTTTCCATGTTTGGTTAGGACAATGCAGGCTGATCACCTGATTGTCTGACAAGAATGATCATTCATGCGTCGGAAGGGCATGTAAAAAGTCGGTCCTGCGCATGATCTCTCGCCAGTCGTGTCGGTCATCCGTCCCACTGGGCAACGCGAGTAAAGGAAGAGAGAGTGCTCTTGTGCATTGCGCTAACACTTGGGCACTATAAAATACCTCTTGCGTAGCTGGCCTAGTTTCAATGAATCCGGCCACCGTCACCGAAATCGGTTTGCGGAGCTTAATAGCTTAATAATAATTTATTAGATGCAGTTTGAATGGTCCGTTGTATTTTAGGTTGCAATAGTCTGTAGCACCTGTGTATTGGCAATCGTTCTGCAGAATTTATCTTAGCTCGTGTTGGTTCCACTGCGAAAGTTCTTAAATTGTGTGCCCGTGAAAACATACAACACTATGCAACGCACCTACCATGCTATTTAAGCTCCGTATAAAAAGCCATTTACTGCTAGTACTTTAAATAAAAGGCCATATTTTTTGTGAGGATTAATGGGTGGATGGGTACAGTATGGATGGATGATGGATGGATATTTGTTACTCACTCACGCAAAAACTACTTAATGGATTTTGATAAAATTCGGTATGGTAATATGCTACTTTATATCCCAAAAAAGTACAGTTTCCCGTGAGATACTATATTTACGCGGGCGGAGCCGCGGTCAAAAGCTAGTAAGAAAATAATTGTATTCTTTACATTATTCAATCCTAAATGTAAGCATTATCCAACTATATTTTTCGCGATGGTAACTTGATGTTTTCGTATCCCTATAGAGTTCACATCAGCCCTGTATCATTTATGTCTATTTTCCTTGACAAAAACAATGCGCGCGCCCAGTGACCGGTCACGCCTGTACCGATGGGATCGTGCTGATCCCTGTTTGTTTTGTATTAAACTTGTTTTCAATTATGGACCCGACTGTACCTACTTCATTTATGATACTTGGCAAACTCGACGTTTATAATAATCCTAGTGATAAAAATTGGGTGATGATTATGTTTAAAGCTCACGTGTTAATTCTACAATTATTTACTTACTATCTAAAAAGTATTATGAAATTAAATAGTTATAATCCATGTTATTACAGTAGTACTGTAGTTGAATAAACAAAGCTAAAAAACATAAAACATTAGATCCTAAAAATTTCAAATCGTAACTCCTGTCCATTTTTCCCTCGCATTTCTATAAAAACGCAATATTTTAAGGCATCAAAAATATCACAATTTTTGGCAATCTAATCTCCATTCAAAACGTTCAAATCTCGTCAAACACGGGGGCGACGAAAATAAAAGAAGAAATTTGGGCGAACAATGTGAAATTAAGATTCCCATTTGACGATCTACCCTCAACGACGGCAAAACGGTAGCTTGTGAAAAGAAAATACACTCGTAAACTTCAATAATGTTTTCACCGTACGAACAACCTTTTTTTTTTAATTTTACCTCAATCAAGGCTGCGGTCTTTCCTTTGGTTTCAAAGGTTATTATTTTAAAGGTGATTTTTGAGTGGGGTTACGGAAAACGTAACATTTGAATGATTTAAACTTTTTCAGATGCTCCATCTTCGCGCGACAAAGTCCTGATTTATTGAAGAGCCTTTTTAAGTAGCTCGGTCAACCTTTGTTAAAATTTTATTTATAGCTCGAATGCGAGGAATCAGATAGAACTTTATTAGGGACCAAAGAAATGGAGTTTTTTTGGAGGAGAAAAACTTTTAAGCGTGAATTTGTTATTCAAAACCGCAACTTATTTTGACGATAAAAATGTCTAATTTTTTGTTGTACAATGGAGAATGTTCACTAATTTTAAATGTAAGCTTTCTGTACACTCCGTGGAAAATAAAAATAGTCGTGTAAGAATTATTTCGATACTTTCATTAGTTTCCAAGATATTTAACTGACGGTAACTAGCGACTAACGGCCCGTTTCAATAACCTATCTACAAGTAACTATTTGTTAGAAACGTCAAACCTGTATCGCAAAAAACCCTCAAATGATTGAATGGCGACGTTTTTAACAAATAGTTATAGATAGATAGGTTATTGAAACGGGCTGTAAGCGGTGCGTACGGCGCGAACTGTATGGCAGAGGTGTAGCGTGACGTCATTCTACTGTTAGCGGGGTTCGAAGATTTTCGGAAGTTTGAACGCGTGTAAACTCGTAGCTACTAGTGTATAATACTTTCACTGTAACAAAGTTTTAAGTGATTTTACATACCTAACGGGTGTCCCAATAAGAGTGCCCGATTTAAATTTGGCGCCATTTTTTTCTGAGCAAGTGGCAGCTCTGAAAATTGACAGCTGTCATCTATGATTGTTCCGATTATTAAATATGGAGCGTTACACAAAAGAACAACGAGTTATCATTGTGAAAACCCATTACAAGAATGGGGAAAGCTACGCCGAAACCGCTCGCAAACTTCGCGTAATTTTCACTTTCAAATTCGAAGAGTGATCAATAAATTTGAGGAAACTGGGTCGATTATGGAGGCAAGTCTCCTGTGCGTCGGCGTACTGGTCGGTCTCTCGAAAACATCGCTGTAAATGAGAGTGTCGCCGAAAACCCAGGAACATCAATTCGGCATCGTTCACAACAACTCCAACTTTCGAGGAATACCACGCAGCGAATTCTAACGAACGACCTTCACCTTCACCAAGGATGACCTTACAAGATTCAGCTGACCCAGGAGATTAAACCAGCAGACCATGCACAGCGCCGACAATTCGTTGAATGGGTGTGGGAGCAAATTGAACTGGATGCCGATTTAACGAAAAAAAAAAATCATCTTCACCGATGAGGCGCACTTTCATTTGGACGGGTTCGTTAACAAACAAAATTGTCGAATTTGGGGCTTAAAAAATCCGCACGTGATCCAGGAGAAACAAATGCATCCCCAGCGAGCCACTGTTTGGTGCGGATTCTTCGCAGGCGGCGTGATTGGGCCGTTTCTTCGAAAATGAAGCTAGAAATGCTGCAACTGTCAACGGTTTGCGTTACCGCACCATGATAACAGAGTTATTGTGGCCCCAATTGGAAGGACTGGACCTGGACGACATGTGGTTCCAACAAGATGGCGCGATCTGCCACACCACCCATGAAACAATTCATTTATTGGAGGAAAAATTTCTGGACCGAATAATCTCCCGAAATTCCGATGTCAACTGGCCAACGAGATCTTGCAATTTAACGCCTTGCGACTTTTCCTTTGGGGTTTTGTAAAATCTCAGGTCTATGCGAATAAACCACGAACAATTCCCGAGCTAAAGGCGGAGATACAACGCGTCATCGGTGAGATAGAGCGGCCACTCTGTGAAAAAGTCATCGAAAATTTTATGAAAAGAGCAAGGGTCTGCCGCCAGAGCCGTGGGGGCCATATGCAGGATATTCTCTTCCATACTTAACGGAACATGTGTACTTTATAACGCAATAAAAATATCACCTCTCGCTTAAAAAAATATGTGTTTTTTCTTAAAATTAAATCGGGCACTCTTATTGGGACATCCTTTAGTAACACTCTTCATCGTCCAGATGTTCAATAAGAAACACAAAAGGAAAACAGATCGATTCGTACCTGAATCAAATATATGGAGGCTGTGTCTGCTTGACTGAGCAAGACAAAGGCACAAACGTTATTAATTTGTCGGAAATGCACACGCTCGGCGGAGCCGTGCGAAGTCTCTGTTTCATACTTACGGCCAGCGTTGGTGATGTTCTATTTATAGCTGAACTTTACGAATTGCGTTTGAAAATAAAACCTTTTCAGAATAAGTCGAGAACCCTGACTTATTCGAAAAAGTTTTTTAAAGTAGCAGACCAGCAGGTCTAAAATGGCCATATTAAATGAATCGTACTATAAAACATCATCGTTAGAATTTGAATAGATGATGTTAGATAGTGTATGTATGATATATTCTAGTGTATTATGATATATGTATGATATATTCAAGTGATTTGGTCATTTTAGACCTGCTGAACCGTTGATGAATCTGTGTGGTGTTCTTACTATATTTTATTAAAATTGTTTGACAGGCCTCTTTTTGCGTAGGTAAAGGTCACACTTCCTTTATAACACAATCACAAACGTCACAAAATATTAGACGCTAGATGCATGCGCAAAAGGAAATCTTGAGTGAATTGTTCATTTTGCCGCAATAAAAAGTAACCTATGTCCTTCCGCGTGGTTTATTCTAATAGGTCTTTACCTATGAAATTGCCGTTCTGCAGTACTGGCCATTTCAAATCAAAATATTTTTTTTTTGGCTAAGAATTCTAATTTCAAATTAATTTTATTTTAAAAACATGGAATTCTTTTTCCAAAAGTAGTCACTTGTTTATTGATTAGTGTTACAACTATCAACGATATCAACGACGGAGCTAACACTACAAACCAACGCACCACCTGTTATTGGTTTACTCGCTTCCGTTCTGGAAATTCCGCCCCTAAAAATGAACCTCGCGGTCGTCCGAAGACTTTGGTCGACAATGACGAATTAAATTTTTATTTTTTATTATTAACCAAAATTGAGATGGGTGTCCCACAAGGATCCATTTTAGGACCCTTTCTTTTTCTGGTCTATATAAATGACCTACCATACCTTATTAATGGAAAAAACGGGATAGTCTTATTTGCTGATGACACGTCACTTACTTTTAATATTAATCGCTAAAACTCAGGCTATGACGAAGTAAATAATGCTCTCTCAAAAATAGTACACTGGTTTAGTGTTAATAATCTTTTGTTAAATAGCAAAAAAACTAAATGTATAAAGTTCACGTTGCCAAATGTAAGGCAAACTAAAACCAATGTTCTATTGAATGGAAAAGGTATGGAACAAGTACATACAGCTGTATTTTTAGGTATAACTTTAGACGCAAAACTACAGTGGGGCCCTCATATCGCTGGGTTGGCTGACAGACTCAGTTCAGTAGCATTAAGTAATCATAGCAGTAAGTAAGATAAGACAATTTTCAGACGAAAACAACACAGCAAGACTTGTATATTTTAGTTACTTCTATAGTATAATGTCATATGGCATTCTACTGTGGGGAAATGCTGCCGATATAAATACTATATTTGTGCTGCAGAAGCGAGCTGTTCGGGCAGTCTACAAGCTGGCCCCCAACACGTCATTAATAGAGAAGTTTAAAGAAACTGGAATCTTAACTGTAGCTTCTCAGTATGTTCTATCAAATGTATTATATGTTAAAAAAAAAACCTATTCAAAAAGAAAAGTGACAACCACAATAGAAATACCCGAAATAAGCATAAGCTTCATGTACCAGTGACTAGACATAGTAAAGTAAAGAATTCGTTTAAAGGCCAGTGTATACGCCTATATAATAAGATCCCACAAAATTTTTCAATCAATAAATTTAAAAAAAATAGTTAAAGAACGTTTGTGTGCTAAAGCCTATTATAAAGTTAATGATTTTATGAATAATAGCACACCTTGGGAATGAGGTGACCCTCTGCAAGAAGGCTACTTCTAAATTACATACATTATTGTACTCTTGTTATGTAGGTTTAGTCATAACATTGTTATATATGCCTTTTTTATATTTTTAAAAGATCAATTTTCCCTCTTTTTGATAAAAGATGGCCCGCGCGAGTTTCTTATGCCGGTTCTTCTCGCCGGGCTAGTTCCCGATTCGGTAGTAGGCATCATGTAGATCGACGTTCAGAAAGTGTATAAAAATACCTATTTTGAATAAAAATTTTTGACTTTGACTTAAAGGCGATTGTGGAAGCTGATGATACACAAATTAGCAGCAGCTTTCGACGTTAACGTCAAAACAATATTGGTCCATTTGCGTCAAATTGGCAAGGTAAAAAAGGTTGACAAATGGGTGCCCCACGAACTCAATGATCGCCAGCGCGAAGTACGCGTCGAGACGTGCCTTGCACTGCTCAACAGACACACAAATGAAGGAATTTTGAACCGCATTGTTACCTGCGATGAAAAATGGATTCTGTTCGATAACCGCTAGTGCTCAGCAAGTTGATTGGATCCTGTTCAGCACCTAAACAATGTCCTAAACGAAAACTTACCCCTAGAATAGTGATGGTCACTGTTTGGTGGTCTAGCGCCGGTGTTATTCATCACAGCTTCTTACCAAACGGGGTGAGCGTTACTGCAGATGTGTACTGTGAAGAACTGAACACAATGATGGAGAAGCTGGCACATCTCCAACCAGCATTGGTCAATCGCTCGTCTCCGCTGCTCCTGCACGACAACGCGCGACCTCATACTGCACAGCAGACGGTATCCAAGTTGCCAGAACTGGGGTTGGAAGCTCTCCGTCATCCGCCCTACTCACCAAACCTTGCGCCTATATACTACTACTTTTTCCAGAATTCGGATAACTTCTTGGCGGGAAAAAATTCAATACCCGAGAGGCAGTTGTTGCCTCCCGTCCAGCTAATTTCTTTAAGAAGGGCATCAATAAACTGCCACTGCGTTGGCAAAGATGCATTGATTGCATCGGTGATTACTTCGATTAATACAAATAAAAAATACATGCAAAAAATTCGTTTAAATTTTTTTATACAAAACGGCAATTTCATAGTAAAGACCTAATATATCTGTACCAAATTTCATAAAAATCGGCCCAGTAGTTACGGAGCCTATTCGATGCAAACAAACAAACAATCAAACCTTTCCTATTTATTATATTTGTATAGATTAGACCTGAAGAAATATTTTCCTCTGTCCTGTAGGTATATTGTCCTGTAGATGCCTTATCTATTAATTATTAATATTTAACAGTCCCAGCTGATATCAGATTTTTTATTTCCCTGCCGTTTTTGCGCGATCTCGAACCGGTTCTGTTTTGTTTAATGGCCGGCTGATTGCGTCCACCGCACTCCATCAGTGCAGTTACGCGGCTTTGTCCGCTTTGTAGGGGCATCTCGTCTAATGATTATATTATAGTTGTGTATTTTCTTACAAATAGGAGCTTGGTAATAAAGCTTTCAAACGGAAATGGAACGATACGAGACGCGGCGCTGCTTTTTAAGTAGTTTTAAGTAGTAATCTTTACTCAATTTTAAACTTTATTCAATACACAAGAAGATAATCGTTTCATTGTAAGAGTTTGAATGTCAAGTAGCACCGCGATGCACAGCGCATGTGCAGTGCATGTCTGCGGTGTCATATGAAATGTGTGTCATTTTGTGTAGTGAATAAAGTTCAATTTTGAGTAACTATCTTAAAAATGAAGCTTCGCGTCGCGTATCTTCGATATATGAACTGACCCATGCATCGAAATTATTTTGTATTGATCATCTCGTCAGTGCCGAACAGACGGTTTGATTCGCTGAAGTGGATGTTTTGCGTCAATATTAGCTATTCTTAAATACGCCTAAATTGGCGAATATGAAAATTAATTACCGTAAATTACTCCACTGTGTGCGAAATTGAATATTTTATTGTGCGTGTACCGCGACCGCGCGAACAATTTGCTAAACGAGTTACAACTGTAATATATGATATTTATCACACGCTAACCGAGTCGTTAGGGCGTTGTGACGTCTCGACGTAAGTGCTCTGTTTCTGAGTTATTACGTAGAGCTGTTGTATCTGTAAATATCAAGGTACGGACGATTAAACACAAGTCTGGTTTCAGTGGCAATAGATCTCAAAATTTTTAGAGCGTGAAGACAAATCATTTGAACGACGATTCGAGTGATCTAACAAAATTGGTCTAGCTGTATTGGATGGGCACAGTCTCATGACGATGAATATTTCTATTAAGGCTTCATGTAGACTAAAACTAATTTCACCAGAGAACCTAGACGTCACAGGCGTGGGCGTTGACTTCACTACGAGACATCTCCCATGGGGTTAGATTGAACAGCTTTTATTACGAATAAAGGTGCGTACATACTATATACGCGACAACCGAGTGCTGTGTATTTTTTAAATTCTTTTATTTTAGAAAATACATTTTATTTTATTTTCTTTATTACAATACCAACAACATAATACATGATAAAAATGAACACTAAGCAATTAACAATGAATATAATATAAATATATATTACAACAATATAACCAATAACCGGTGTTACAGATCTTAACAGAGTGTACAGGCGTGTAGCTAAATGGAAAGATAATAGTTAATAACTAAAGCAACACTCAGTTCATTTGTAATATTAAAAATAAACTATTTATTTATAACATTATTACAAATGTAGTTGTAAGTATATACAAATCATAATCATAAGATTAAGCTGGCCTTAATTAAATCTTTACAAATTTAAACTAAGTAACCAAAAGAAGATGATTGACCTATCACTGTATTCTACATTGAACTCAGAACTTGCAATATTATGTATAAAGAAATAAAAAGTCAATTTACTGCATTGGGTGTCCAAAATGAGTTCATTTCTGAGAAAATCGTTTCTATCACATTCCAAGAGCACATGATATAAATCTTCATATCGATCACATAGGTACTGTATTATTTGTATGAAATATAGGTAACTTAACATGTGCAAACGAAAATTTGCACCGTAGCAATCGTAAATAAAACAAGCGTCTTACATCACCTCTTTACCATGACATGTTATGCGCCAAGAAAGGAAAAGGAAGAAGCAACAGACAAACGAGAGACAAAGTGTTTTTTTTCCCTCCCTCGAGAATTAAGATTATATCCTAGTGTGTACGCTTCGAAACAGATATTTCACGTTATATTATATGTATAAACATTTATGGCGTGAATAAATAAGGTTTTAACCAGTAAATGTCACGTGTTTTATTACAACGTTACAGTTGTTTTTGGATAATAGGTTCCATAGCTACAATTTTATAGACTTGGGGATCTGAGCATGAGAAACGACCTTGTTCTTTCCATATTATAGGCTATAATAATAAACATGCGATGTGGATAGAAAAATATAGCGTAGTTTATAGACTTATATGATCTGAAGATTGGATTCTGTTGATCCTGCCTACACTAGAGTTGCTTTGGTAGGATTGTGCAAGCTACATTGTGCATGTATCCTACACTTCCTGTTAATGCTCGTTAAAAATCTATGAATTTTTCAAGAAAGACTCGTTGACTTTGTCGAAACTTCTAGAATGTCGTGTTGAATGGTTATTTCGAAGTCAGTTTTCTTGCGATTAATTCTCAGCGGCAAACCTTCTTCCATCGCCGTATTTAATATAATTAAAGCTGGTAATGAGAAGTTGCCGATAAATTAATCAATATGATCCACTCGATTACCGCAAGACTCCGGGAATGCTACATTACTCTAATTGCTATCAACGCCCACCAAATTTTCCAATACATTTCCAATCATTTAATGCAGGTGAAATATAAAATGCGAAGACTGTAGCTACTTGGATCTTTCATTTTGGAAATCCTTTTCTACCGGATAAATATCACATTGGTAACCTCAATTTTGCTGGTTGCCAAAGGACGCAATTAGAAATGAATCTAAAATGAAATACATTTTTGATTTCCAAAGCACATAAATCTCTTGCTCCAAAATGGGTCCAGCCAAATTAAGTCTTGTTCAGGTTTTTTTTGTATTTAGGTTTATGTAATTAAAAATTCTTTCCCAGTTATCATGAAAAGTTTGAAAAGTTCCAATTCCCTTTCTTTACCGTAGCTACTAATGACGAAGTTGAAAATTCCGTACATGATTGAACAATAAGCCTTTTTAAAGCAAACTCGTAGATAAGTATTCGGAATACGATCAGTCGAATGCACCCGTTACGAGCAAACTTTTACATTTCTTTTATTTCCATTATTCATTTTCGCATAGTTTCCGCCTGGATGGGGAAGAAATATCGTGTTCCCACTGAAAACTTCCCGTTTTATTTCCATAAATAAGAACAGTTAGCGAACTCGTAATTGCGAAGTTTAATGTAATCTATGTATTGGATCTTCATCAACTTTTGTATTTGCATTAGGAAATTAAGAAATATTCTATTCTTATATTTTTTGGTTATATTAAATTTTTATTTTATTTTTTTAGTTCGGTTTTGTCTGTGGTTTTACAGTATGTGTTTGTAAATTTCCAAGAGTGGGTAGATTGTATCCGACTGTGGTAAATAGGTCCAACAGATCCAACTTTCTTGAACTTGTATGATCAAATTACTTGAACGTCTGTAGCAATTACTTTCTTGCAAGTTGTTTTCAACGTACACAAACATCTTGAGTGTTATTTTTAGGATTCCTTAGTTTTAAAGTATATACTTGACTAAGTTTTAGTCATGTAAGTGCACGGAGCCACATGTTACTGATCGCGTTTGACAGGTTCACTATATTTGGAGGATTTAAAGTATTTGTACAGGTCGTAGGTAAATATTGCTGTCTCTAACTTACTTTGGTTAGTTAGACAACGCTGTTGTCCAGTGGTGTCCGAGAGCTTGGCTCTCGACTCCGGTGGTCGAGAGATTCCCGCGTTGGAACAATAAAGTATGTTGTTTTCAAGTCTGGTTAGGACACTGCAGGCTGATCACCGGATTGTCTGAAAAGATGAAAAGAAAGATAATACATGCGTCGTATGCGCATACAAAAAATAGGCCCTGCGCCTGATCTCGCGCCGGTCGTGTCGGTCATCCCAGTCGTGGGTTACGAGAGTGAAATAAAGAGAGAGTGTTCTTGTGTACTGCGCACACACTTGGGGACTATAAGTAACTCCTGCGTAAGCCTGACTGGTTTTATCGAAATTAGCCACCGCCACCGAAATAAGTTGGGGAGCTGTATTTATATATTTTTAAGAAGCGAATATTTTAGTATTCTGTTACAGCTATTTAGGATTATTATTACTATTTTATTATTATATTTATTGTAAGCACATCAGTACGAGTACATAACTGTCACCATATCATTATTATCACTGAACTGCATCGAGCTATCATAACAATAATGATCAGTTGAAATGATTTTTATTTTTTAAACTGTTTACTGTCATATTTTGTACCTTTTTAACATAAGATGAGGGAAGAGGATCACGGAAGACCAGGGATAGCGGCGACTGTTGCTGTCATAACCTTAGTGATCCCCGTTTCCTTATTTTTGTGCATTGCACACACATAATAATTTGTAACATATATTATTGTAAAGTTTAATTTTGATATTAGTTGATTTTGCTATTTGTTGCTTTTTGTTATTTTTTCTCTTCTTTTTGCTGTATTCTTATGTTTTTAGTTCTTATATTTTTCTTATAATTAAACGTAATGTAAGTGTAAGTCTTAAAATGTTTTTTTTTTCTATTATTATCCGACATGTTGTTCTGTCATCTATGAACAAATAACTAGAACTACAACCAACATATATAAATATTAAAAAATTTCTCACAATTTCTTCAAATATTTCTCACCGTCTAAACCTTTCATGAACTTCCACAATTATTTCAGAACCAAACTTAGCCAAACCAGTCCCAGCCGTTCTCGAGTTTTCGCGAGACATTGAAACTCTAATCCATTTTAATATGTAAGAAGAATATAATAAGTAAATTAAATAATCAGTATATTTTAAATAGAAAAAAAAAAACAACTTTAATCAATATCTGTAGTCTATTTATTATAATTAGTAAATGTAGGCAAGCTCGAACCCTTCACTGGAGGGCGCTGGAGGTCGCTGGAGGGCACTATAATGCGGATACGAGAGTCGATGGATGGTTATTAGGTGCTCCACTTTAAGGGCCTACTCAAATTGTAACTTAATTTCACTTGAAGTGTTTTTAACTTGGCTTAAATTAATATTGGTTTCAATTTTGGCGTGAGTTCCAATAAATCGTTTAGACGTTATTGTTTTCGAGTTGAGTTTCGAGGTTCAAGGTTGTATTCGAATACTGTCATGATTCTGTTAAAACTATTACATACAAGAAAGCCCATAAAAATCTATAGTGAAATGCTATCATTTTCGGGGATACATGAAAGGATTCCTTAAGTAATCTACGGAATAGTGTAGGTACTAGTTCTAATATTGCGTGGTGGAATAGTATAAAATACCTCCTTTAATACTAATTATATAAAATACTAGCCGCCGACCCGTGCCCACTACGTTGGGTGTTAAACGTTTTTACTTTTGATGATGATGAAACGTAGTCAGTCCAGCCATTTCAAAGATTAGCCGGAACAAACAGACAGACATTTTTTCTTTAAATGGATCTTTTGATTTAAGTACCGTATATACTTTCATATGCATTTATTAAAAAGCCGTTAATTTAAAGTTACAAACAGACACTTGAATTTTATTCATTTGTATAGATAATGTTAGTTAAATACTCTATTTGTAATTATATTTTTGATTGTACTGTAAGTTCTTGGTGGAAAATCATGTTTCACAGTCACAACACACAAAGATGATGACTTCGTCGAAACCGATATATTAAAATCAATGTAAAGTACTTATTAAAGTGGAAATAGTGCAAGAAGTCCTGTGTGTTATTACTGTGGATTATATTTTTGTAATGCAAAGAACATCGCAAAAACACGATTTGTTGTTGTTGTTGTTTGATGTGTTTTTGCGATGTTGATGATGTAACACTGAGCTATAATAACTTAATGTTTTGTGAAAATATTTTCTGGCACTAATTTGTGTTTGCTCTACTATTGCGTGAATGTTTGCGCATCTGCGTGTCTGATTTGGTTTGTCTAACGGCCCGTTATACCGGATTCGGTTGATCGAAGCCCTGAAGCTGTCAGTGTAATTAGTTTATTGACATTTGTACTTCCAACTTCAATATTGTTAAACTGTGTGGTTAGTGTAAAAGTTCAATACATTTTACTACCTTTTAGGACAAATGGGGATGTCCCGGGGACATTGCTAGAAGCTAGCACGCAGTCTGCAGGACAGTAGCTGTCACAAAAATGTCTCATCGCTACTCGCCTGGAATTAATAACTAGATGCGGGCTGATGATAACAGCCGGTTAAGCCGCTTAATGAGTTCGGTGGCACAATCCGCTTTTCCATTAACATAAAATTTGGTGATTAGTTATCTGCTCCGAGCGATACGTTTTGTAATTACGTCGGTACTAACCGTATTACGTCGTTAGAGTTATTGGATATCGATGTCGTTTTAACGAATATGGGCTTATAATGCGATATTGTTTATCATTAGCGCAATGAGTTTCAGAGAATTTAGTGTCATATTAGTTCTATTGAAACCCGTGTTGACATATTGTATTTATCAAAGTCGCTAAAAGCTGTGTGAGTACACAAAATTATGTAATATTTTGAGCGGCTTACACGAATATTCTGTTGCGTAATTTACATACGAACTATCTCGTAGCGCTGTAACGCAACGTAGCATAGCTACACGTTACGTCCCCCGTTTTCCTACATCTCGTAGCATGGGGCTACTTTGCCATTTATACTTAAAATTATCGTAGCCGCGCTACGCGATTTGCTCAATTTTTCCCCAAATTCTCGTAGCAGTGCTACGCTTTATTACAAATTGAGATAAATTACGTGCGGCGGCGTGATTCGATCTTGAGTTTAAAGACCTCACGTCACGATACACAAGTCAAACGACAGTTTATGAGTGTTGTCGCACAACTTTTTTCAAAAGGTGGCGAAACCCACGAATTATTATGTCGCGTTCGGCTTATCGTCTGCTGTCGTTGTATATTTGCTTAAATATTATTAACATATAATCTCGAAGGGCTTAGGTAATGAATGGCAACATCGGAGTATTATTAACTATATTATTTAACCGAAAATGTACGTTGTCACTTAAGTACCGTTTATGATATGAATTATAGTAGAAATTTTATTTTACAGCAACACGTATTTTGACTGTAAAGTTTGTAAAGTTGATGAAATTTGGTATGATAGTATATTATGTTCTGGATTAAAACATAAGTCACTTTTTATCCCGAAAAATTACAGTCTTCCCGTGGGATACTTTATTAGCGCGAGCGGGGCCGCTAACCAAAGCTATAATTATAATATTGACGATTATGTTCACATAGTACGAGTAGATATATAAATTCCGTTGTAAGCTCGTGATAATGAATGTTTTATAATATTCACCTCAGCATTTGAGTTGTGTAAGTCCTAAATCCACCAATTTAATTTACACAATACACAGATTAAACAGAGGCTGGTTCGTCTGATCTTGTTACAGATATTAGCGCCATTCAAACACACAAATGAAAAACATCGTCACGACTCTAAGCCTATTCGAGGTTTGCGAATTCTTAGAGTGAAACAAATTACAAACTGAATATTAATGGATTTTAGTTGACCTTTGAGGCTCAGTGGTAGAGCGCGTCGGTGCTGAAGCCGGAGGTCGCGGGTCCTCCTGCAAAAAGGAACATGGATGTGTATACTGTATATAATATAATAAAAATCTTAAATATATGAATAGCATAAAAGTATCAAATATATTTTCTAGTACACGTGAACAAGTTCTTCGAGAGATTAGCACGGGACCAGATTGTTTTATTGTTATGAACAGCCAACAAAATTTACAATTATGCATGCATATCGATTGGATTTACATTATCATGGTTATTGCACTTTTAATTACAGGCATTTACAGGCAGGCATTACATCTTGCTATAAAAAATTAATAAATGTATCGGCTATGAAATAATTTAAAAAATTACATTTAAATTAATCAATGTCAAAATAAATTGAAATTGCATTAAAATCGATAAATAATTAAAGAAAGTTACTTTACAGTTTCAAAATTTAATTAATAGTATAACAAAATTAACAAAATATAGAGAATGTTATGTAATAATAGAACTGAAAAATAAGTGCAATACATATATACGTCATTAAAATTACATTAAAATAGAATCGATAAACAATTAAGAATAATTTCAAAAATTCATTAAAAGTATAATAAAATTAACTAAACTAACTAAAAACTAAATAAAGATAATGTCATATAATTTAATGTCTAGGTCTAGGTCCGCTATCCTCGACGAGAGTTCATTGTAGGCTTGGGTCATTCTAGTAAGTAGGCAATTCTTTCCTAGGTTAGTTTTATATCCAGTAGATCTAAACAGTATTACACGTTTTCTAAGCATTCTAACAGGAATATTAAATGTAGCGTGGATAAGAGAGACATACAATCAATTTTATTGTTGACTAGTTTATGTAAGAATATCATATCGAGAACTTTTCTTCTCAATTCAAGTGACATTAAGTGGCATTAAATGTCATTCTCACAGAAATCTCTGATTATACGAAGAGCTTACCATGGAACTGGCAAATCGTTAGGCAATATAACGAGTGACACGTTTTTGGACTTTTTCTATTCTGTCAATATGAGTTCGGTATTGTGGGTTCCATACTGTAGAGCAATATTCGAGTTTACTTCTGACAAAACTATTGTATAGTTTTATTATTGTAGAGACTTGAGAAAAATTCCTGGATGTTCTAATTAGTAAGCCAAGAGACCTATGAGCAGGACTGACCACATCGTCTACATGACGTGAGAAGTTTAGCTTTGAGTCTAAGATCACACCTAGGTCTCGAATAGTTGCTCTTGAGATTTTATTTTATCAGTTCCGATCGTATTCCGTATCCATTTCCTTTCTTTTCTCGTGAATTTAATGTGATTTAAGTACATTTTGTTCTTGTTACACCAATGTAATAGAGAGTATGTATTCATGGAGTTTAATAGAATCATGCTTTGTTTTAATTACTCTTGTAATTTTGAGGTCGTCTGCATATAGTTCTATTGATGTATTTTTTAGTATTTCAACTATGTCGTCTAGGAATACATTAAAGAAAAGGGGGCCTATAATTGAACCTTGAGGGACACCTGAGTAAGAAATAAAGGACTCCGATTGATAGCCATAGTATATAGTCGATTCTTTAAGTATGAGGAACACCAATAGAGTAAAGAACCAGTTACACCAAATGATTAGAGTTTCTGAATAAGTATGTCTTGATTTACTTTGCCTTTGAGAAGTTCGTATATATTGCATCAACCTCTTGCCCGTCATCAACTGCTTTAATCAAGTGTACCACATATAATGGCCACACATAGGATAAGTTAGTACCACATGACCTCCCCGGTATAAATTCGTGTTGTTATACAATTAGATATGGACCATATAGAATTGACCATATACATATGAACGCTTTCACACCACATTACATCCTGTGTTTATTATAAATGTGAAAATTTTTGGTATTGATGGATAGATGTACGGATGGATGGATGGATGTTTGTTACTCTTTCACGCAATAACTACTGAACGGATTTCGATGAAATTTGGTGTGGTAGTAGTTTAGGCTCTGGATTAAAACATAGACTATACACCATACTGCCTATCGTCCAATAGACTTGACGCTACCGATCGGATCAGTTATAACTGACCGTGTATGGGCGGTGATTGGAATGACAGTTCATACTGTCTATGTCAAGGAACTGATCCAATCGGTAGCGTCAAGTCGATGTTAGGTAGTATGGTGTACGGATATTTTAGATATTTCCCAGTAATAATAAACAGAACTGCTTGCACATTTTCCACTTTAAAAAGTATTTAACAATAATTTTAATATATTACACGACCGGATTCGACAAAGATGATGACTTTGTCGAAACCGGTCGTTTAATATATTAAAATAATGTAAAATACCAATTCAAGTGGAAACAGTGCAAGAAGTTCTGTGTATAAGTACTGTGAAACATGAATTTCCACCAAGAACCTACAGTACAATCAATTACATATACTGCAGAGAATAACGAAAAAAGGTTTGTCAAGCCCCTTAGCGGCCAGGGCGTTAAGTTACTAAGGACCTATATAATCAACGAGAGTGTAACCGCAGAGTGGAGCCGCTAGCTCACATATAAATAATATGATTCAACTCATATTCCTGGCGTATTCCTGATGTCCAGTGATGGACAAATAGTGGGGGACATCGGGAATAGACGATATTCCTAAGGGATAACTCTTCCGCTATTAGTTATATTCCTAATCGTAATAAATTATGTACGATACGGGTGTAATTCCCTAAATACTAAAGGGTAACACTTTTGAAAAGTTCTTATAAGATGAGCTGAAATAAGCTAGAAAGGCATATTTTTATTTAAAGATAAAAACGTACCTCTCACTTTTCTGGACCAATATCTTCATGACAATATTAACTCACTTTAGTTACTATCGTTGAGATAAATGGAAAAAGAACCACAGGTACCAACATTGAGATGGGGGTCCCACAAGGATAGATTTTAGGACCCTTTCTTTTTCTGGTTTATGTAAATGATCTACCATACCTTATTAATGGAAAAAAATTATAATGTTCACGTTGCCGAATGTAAGGCAAACTAAAACCAATGTACTACTGAATGGGAAAGGTATGGAACTAGTAGATAGAGCTGTCTTTTTAGGCATAACATTAGACGAAAAACTTTAGTGGGTTGATATGGGCCCTCATATTGTTGGGTTGGCCGACAGACTCGGTTTAGCAGCATTTGCAGTAAGTAAGATAAGACAATTTTCAGACGAAACACAGCATGGCTTTTATATTTTAGTTACTTCCACAGTATGTCCTATGTAGTAGTACGAGGGCTGCACTAAAAGTATCGGGAATGGAATATTTCCACTGTTCCTGTCATATTAAAATCTTTTTAATTTAAAACTCCTTGGTTTTAAAAATCGAATACCGTTTATTTATTTAAAAAAAGATTCTCGGTCTTGTCACAAGGTCTTGTCAAACTTGTTTAGTCGTTGAGAAAATGGAATTGACTCGAGAAAATTCTAGAGCGATGATTTATTATGACTTTCGAAGTGGTTTAACACAAAAACAGTGTGTTGACCGGATGATTTCTGCATTTAGTGATGAAGACCCATCCAAAACCACAATTTATCGCTGGTTTGCTGAATTTCAACGTGGACGTGTCAAGCTCAGTGATGATCCCCGTCAAGGTCGTCCAAAAACTGCAGTCACCCAAGAAAACGTTGATGCTGTGCGTAAGCTGATTGAGGAAGATCGACATGTGACATACCGCGAAATTCAGGCAACTAGAAATTGGCATGAGTCAAATACAAATAATCTTGCATGAACAATTAGGTGTAAAAAGGTTGTTTTCCCGATGGATACCGCATTTGCTCTGTGAAGAGCAAAAAGCGGCTCGCGTTACTTGGTGCGTCAGAACTCTCTAAAGATTCCACGCAGGATCCTCAAATGCTGTATACAACATCGTATCAGGTGACAAATCCTGGATATACGCGTACGAACCCGAAACAAAAAACCAGTCACGAGTTTGGGTGTTCGAAAATGAGTTAAAGCCAACAAAAATTGTTCGTTCACGGAGTGTTGCAAAAAAAATGGTGGCCACGTTTGTCTCCAAAACCGGCCATGTTGCGACTATTCCTCTTGAGGGACAAAGAAAGGTTAATGCAGAATGGTATGCTAACATTTGTTAGCCACAGGTCGTTTCTGAATTCCATAAAGAGAACTGCAACCGCCGCATCATCCTCCATCACGACAATGCGAGTTCTCACACCGCGCACAGAACAAAAGAGTTTTTAGAGCAAGAAATCATAGAATTATTAGACCATCCGCCGTACAGCCCCAACCTAAGCCCTAATGATTTCTATACTTTCCCTAAAATAAAGAATAAATTGCGTGGTCAGAGATTTTCATCACCTGAAGAAGCTGTGGACGCCTACAAAACGGCCATTTTGGAGACCCCAACTTCCGAATGGAATGGTAGCTTCAATGATTGGTTCCATCGTATGGAAAAATGTGTCAAATTTCGCGGAGAATACTTCGAAAAGCAATAAATACATTTTTAAATAGTAATGTTGTGTCACTTCCTTGATTCCCGAAATTTTCAGTGCCGCCCTCGTAGTAGTGTGCAGTCCTATGGCATTCTCCTGTGGGAAAATGCTGCAGATATAAATACTATATTTGTGCTGCAGAAGCCAGCTGTTCGGGCAATCTACGAGCTGGCCCCCAACACTTCATTAAGAGAGAAGTTTAAAGAAACTGGAATCTTAACTGTAGCTTCTCAGTATGTTCTATCAAATGTATTATATGTTAAAAAATTTTAAGCCTATTCAAAACGAAATGTGACGACCACAATACAAATACCCGAAATAAGCATATCCTTGATGTACCAGTGACTAGAATTAGTAAAGTAAAGAATTCGTTTCGTATTCGTTGGGATCTTATTGTATATGCCTTTACAAGAAGATCCTAGAAAGCGTTCAAAATTTTTGAATCAATAAATTAAAAAAAGTAGTTAAAGAACGTCTGTGTGCTAAAGCCTATTATAAAGTTAATGATTTTACGAATGATAGCACACTTTGGGAATGAGGTGGCCCACTGCAAGGCTACTTCTAAATGACATATATTATTGTACTGTTGTTATGTCGTTGTAGCCATAATATTGTTATATATACCTTTTTTATTTTAAAAGAACAATTTTCCATCTTTTTGATAAAAGATGGCCCGCGCAAGTTTCTTACGCCGGTTCTTCTCGCCGGGCTGGTTCCCGAACCGGTGGTACGCATAATGTAGGCCGTCGTTCATACAAGTGTATAAAATTACCAATTTTGAATAAAAAAAAATGTCTTTGACTATCTTCTACTATTAATCTATATATATTAAACGCAAAGATGATTGACTGATGTATCAAAGCACAGGTCAAACCATTAAGGCTAGAAGTTTGGAATTTTGCACACGTATTTCTTATATGACGTAGGCATCCACTAAGGAAGGATTTTTCAAAATTCAACCCCCAAGTGGGTAAAATAAAGTTTGTATGAAACTCTTTATTCCTTCGACATATATGCATGATATTTCGTATTAATTTAGTACGGAAAAAATTATGAATTACGTATTCCAGCGTTTTCTAAAATTCAGCCCCTAGGTGGGTAAAATAGGGAGTGAAAGTTAAAAACCTAATTTCACGTGGGCGAAGCCGCGGACATTTAATGCTAGTCTATCATATTTTTATGTATACCCATGATCCAAGCTTTGTAGATACTGAAAAAACTTGACTTTAAAATGCCTACATTTAAGTGTAACAATTTCACTGAATATTCGAGTACACTTTACGTTATTTCCCCAGCGAGTTTCGGTGAAATATGCGCCATATTAATTCGATACGAGGCGTGTAATGTGACTAAATGCTGCAAATTGAATCGTGTGACGGACCCTAACGGCGGGGTTTATGGCGTTGTTACACATAATATTGTCTTATCTAAAGTATGAGGTTCGTGACATTGCCTCTAGGAGTCCCGGTACAATATTCTCAAGTAAACAAAGCTTCTAAGATAGGAACCATAGTCAGACTATTTTTGCGTTTTTAATTAAACCAAAAAATTTAATTTTCTTAAATAAATTATCATATATTATATTAATACGTACAAACACTTTCAGTACAGTTTTATGCAAACGAAGGAGTATGATATTTAGCACAGTTAAAGTTTATATGGCGGAACGTGAGAAGAAAGCATAACTAAAAAAATATGCTTAGAAATACATTTTGCCGCGATAAAAATAGCATATATCCTTCTTCGTGGTCTACTCTGTATCTGTGCCTATAGAATGCAAATAAACAATTAAACAAACATACAACCAAGCAAACTTTTCCTCTTTATATTATTAGTATAGATTTGTCACAACATGGGATTCATTTTGATTACAAGATAAATATTAGGATAGGATATCCGGATATCAGGGGCGTGCGCTCCATATAGGCAGAAGTGCAGTGCTTTACTTGTTTACTTACATTCACAGATAGTTTTATAAAACGTTCGTACGTTTTAGATGACTTTAATAATTAATTAATAGTAAATAAATTAATTAAAAAAATATAATAACTTAAAAACGCCTAATATTTTATAAATAGCAACTCATGCGGTTGCTTTGTGCAGGACAAATCATCGCATGTATGTGTAATTTTCATACTTCGCAAACGCACACACAATATCGACATGATTATAAGCGGTAACTCCAGCGGCAGGCGTTGGCTCTCGGCTTCGGTTCGGCTATCCGATCGCTTCCGAAAACCGCCGAACTGGCTTGTCGTAAATTATTCGTTGCCTATAATCCGAGTAAAAAGAAAAGTCGGAAATCTAATAAATCACGTATACACATTATGCATTTTTGTTTAGTAAGGTTTTATTTGTTTAAAGAAACGTTTTGTGTTTCGCGGGGGCCATATTGCATATTTCATGTGATAAGCATTGTTTACAATTTAATCGCTCCAGTTTATTTATAGTTTTCTTAAAAGATTTTTCATTTTAACATTTGAAAGTGTGTACATTTAACAGTTTATTACTGAGTTTCTATAATAATTGTAGTGATTTGCTTTTACTAGTCAGTTAGTTGATTTTTTTAAAATGTTATTAGACTGTGAGGTTTGTGTTGAAAATGTGTGTTTATTAAAAATTAAAAATAACAAGTTCTCACAATTGTCATTCAGTGAAAAGATTCAAATTCTGTCTAAAAGTAGGTGTGTACCCAAATTACAACAATTAAACCAGCAAAAAAATAATGTAACTCGAAAATTTCATGTTAAAAGTTATGAAACGTATAACTGGCTGTGTGGTTGTGTACATAATCATATGTACACAACAAATTATATTGTTTTCCTTGCATATTATTTAGTAATTTACATCGGGATATAGTAATCTCAAGTAACCGGAACCTTTAATATGTGAAAATTGAAGCTGACTGGTGATTAGTTATAATATTTTAAAATATGCTTATTATTTTACTTATTAGAATTTCTTCCGCCGCGACGATCGATCGCTGTTTTGTCTGCGTTGCCGTAGAAGATGTACATGAATAGTAGTACATCTAAGACTTGCTCTGTTGGCATGGTTTCGACTTAGAGATCCGTCGCTTGGCTGTAGCTATGCTAAAAATCTATAAACGAAAAAGTTTTTGTGACCGAGTACTTCGCCGCATACCCAGTGTCATAATCCTGTGCACGCCACTGCCGGATATAGGATATATAATGATAGGAATCATTTACATTACAAGACTATATTCTAGGTCACAGAAGAATACACTGTCACGCCTAGCGCTCGCTCGCAATTTAGAGTTTGCTCGTAAAAGTACGCATGAAATAAACTGGGTTCTTAGACAAATTAACAACATAATAACAATAACGCAGTTCGAAAACAATAAAATGTATGGGACTGACCCATTTTGTCGCTAAATCACGTGGTTATTTTCATATATTTTTTTCTTTAAGATCTTTGTTACCGTTTCGATATTGCACTTTGCTTTATGATCCGAGCAATTTGAATTACATTTCTTAAATGAAGAAATGTGATTCCAATTTGGATTTAACATTCTATTAAACCCTTCGGCCATAACGAAGGCGACCAAATGAATTGAAGGGTAAATAATTAAATGTAAAATTGCGTTGGACCCTTCGAAATACCGTTTGAAATATCGACGATCGACTGATCTTCCATTAATTTGAAAGCTCTTGAAGGCAATCAGATAATTTTAGATGGTAATAAAATCTATATTTATATTAAAACATCCTTTTGTTTGTAAGTTTGTTTGCATTGGATAGGCTCCGAAACTAATGGGCCGATTTTCATGAAACTTGGCACATACCTACATAAAGTAAACTTCAGGGAAGGACATACACAGGCTAATTTACCGCGTGAAAATATATACACGGATCCCGCGGGACCGCGGCACAGGGGCGACACTCTCTACAAATGACAGCTCGAGCTCCAGCGAATGTCAACCATGTTGCGTAACCCTAAGGTTGACACCAAAATAATATTTATTATGAATTTATACTATTAATTATGTCAAAGCACGAAACGACCACCGGCCAGCCCCGTAAACGAAAGTCCTGGCTGGAAAACTCACGCCCCGCCCGCCTCCGCATTCGCCCAGCCGCGCACACACAGCCGCGAGCTGTCATTCGTGTGAATCGGTGGAATGGCGATTCTTTACGTTAATAAATTAATATATTATATTCTTTGACCGTTTTATTTGGGACAGTTTTCTAAGGTCTCCGTCTGGTTATATAGATACTACTGAATAATTTTTGTATCACTTGCCGGTCTTTAAAACATCCTCCCGTTTATATCAGACTGGGGCGAAACCCAAAGGAAGGTTAATGATTTTGGCATCCACGCAGCGTCTAAACTAACTGATCCGATTTTAATGAATGAGGCGTCTTAAGATTCGCAATAAAGGCACAGGTAACATGCGCTATGTAATAAGTAATTTACGTAGTCGGGTTATAGTTTTTTTTACTTTTGATAATTTAGTCTAAAGTACCATATCGACCATATTACTCCGATTTTCTTTGAGGCCGTGGCTATCCGATCGAGGTGAAACGTAAAATTTTCGTAAGCGTACATACATTCAGCTGGCGTACCTAGATATAGCGTGTAGGTACATTCTACATACATAACACGTAAGTATTTAATGCAGGTGTCAAATATTTACTTAAGTTAAGCTTTTAGTACCGCGCGTGGATCGCGACTCAGTAATTAAGGAATTTCAGTACGTTTTAGTATTTACTCAATATAACTACGAAGTGCTCACCTTTGAAGTGAAAGGGTCGAGGTGTAATTAGGGCGAAATTTGTGAAAATAACAGTGCTATTGACAGGCTTTGTTTGAATTTCATACACGTTCTGTGCAGTTTCAAGCGTATTTACTATAAGCCACAAAACCGCAGTGGATGAAAATTATTTGTATTTTATTGCTCGGAGAACTGTTTTTTTTTTAAGAATCAATAATTTTTTCCTACCGGGATTCGAATCCTCCACGTTCCGAATTTTCAAACAAAGCAAAAATTATACATACGCATACCAAACTGCCAATTGGACTGACATTAATAGAGTCGAAATTATTGATAGGTATATTGTTGCATGACGAAAAAAAAACATATACACTTTAAAAATGCGCAGTTTCGCAGGGATAAGGACTAGCTAGATCGATTTTTCTCCAAAACTATCTACATTTTAAATTTTGTGGTAATACTTGCAGCCGTTTTTGAGAAACCGATTATATATATAAGGTTTAAAATATAAGACGAACGTCGAACGGTTTTAATATTGTCTATGGATAACGATACAGGCCAGTGTCATATAAAAAGTATGTTCCTATTGATTCAGAAAGAAAGTATGCCCCCTTACCTCAACAAACATAACTCGTATTTATCAATCCTTTATTGAAATAAATGAATAAAATCTGCGTTGGGTTATATTTTTATCGCCCGGGATAGAACCTGTACCTTCACCCCTGCAAACCAACTACCCACCGTAGTAACTATATATTTATACTCTGCGCTACAGTTGAGCTTTTTCGGCGCGTCACAGTTACTAAAGAGACACAGACGTAATTTAACACTGCACTGCTAAAAGCTAATTGACGCGGCCGAAAATATCTGACGTGTGACGTGAGAGACGCGTCATTCGCCTTTGTCACTGACACCACTGACACAAATGACGCCGTGATTCCGCTGAGGAATTGATCATAATAGTTATTAGTTAATGTAGTGGCTAGCTAGTTAGTGGCTGGTTGAAATTACACGGATTTGTGCACCCATAAACATTTTATTCACTTACAGAAGTAGGTTTTAGGCTCGAATCACACCGAAATGGCAGCGGAGCGGCCAGCGGCATACTTGTCATATAATTTTGTACTTTATCTTCATTACTATAAAACATATTACAGCTTTAGAAAATGGAAACCTCCCGCGGCCGTGAGCGGTGGCGGTTGACTCAAGCGAAACTATGTTTTATTGTGATAAAGATAAAGTTTAAAGATATATGATAGTTATGCCGCCTTAGCATTTCGGTGTGATTTGAGCCTTTCTGTTGTAAAAAAAGTGGATATTTTGTGATTGCTGGATAGAGAATATGGGGTCTAGTTTCATGCCGCAAGAACATTTAGTTTTGCACCGAGGCCCAGAGTTCGTATAATCCACTTACTTACCTGTTCTTACTTACAACTAAAATTACCTGCAGTAGTACGTCAGTGGTCAAATCTTTTCCGTTGTTTGATGTAATAATTATGCGCATTATTTAGCCAAATTAACTGCAACTGGTGACGTCACGTCATTTTGACGTACTGCTATAAATGCAAAATACAGGAGACTTCCAGCATTGTTAATAAAGTATATTACTTTAATCATTAGTGTCAGTCCACACCGAGAACCGGCGCGACGCGGCATTTTCTAGATAGCGATTCAAAATTGAACCTTGTTGGTTATGAATCGAATTTATTTATAAGACAATCTGGTCAAAATTTAAGGTCACATGTTTCATATATTTCTTTGGACCAGAATCGAATACTGATTAGTAATTACGCTCCTTGAACACCTATTCTTGTTTTGAATACATTCTGTATAATTAGAGGACCAGTTTGAATAAGCCTTCGGAACGTGGTATAAATATTTGGTCTGTTTTCGTAGACATATAATAAATCCACATAAAATATCAAAAGAAAATATACTCACTAGTACTTTTTTTAGGGATATGTGCGTAGTGTCCGTCCGCCTGTACGCTCTTGCAGCTCATGCTAACTTCTATAATTATCAATATAAATTGATGAGATTTCGTATACTTGTATAGGTTACGTATTTTTGGCAGCATATAACAATAAAAAAAATCTTTTAGGGGTGGCTCCCCATACATGTGAAGTGGGGTTGAATTTTTTTTTTGCAACTTGTGAACCACTTTGGAGGCCGATTACTTGAAAATGGCTCACTTTATAAAAAGTCGTGTAGGTACTCAACCTTTATTTAAAAATTACCTATTTGTTGATGGGGGATAGACGGACAGACGGACGCACAGATCAAATATTATAGTACTACGGAACCCTAATTTAAATTGGAGTTGAATGAACCACTACAACTTCAGTATAATTATTTTTTCATTTATCAATTGTTGCATATAATTTGGTATAATGAAGAGCCGTCTGGCTTCGAGCGGCGAGGACACTTACACGGGACAGGTAGAGTGATGTCGTTGCATCCCCATAGACGAGAGATATTTTGCAGTTTCGCGATATTTTATTTTTATCGATTGGACTCCGTGGCCTAGTGTGAAGACCGTTTGATTCGCACTCGAGAGAGTGCAGGTTCTATTATAGGCCCAGGTTGGGGCGTAAACCAATGAGACTTTTTCAGATCTCAAGCTTAAGTTTTTATCTATGAACAAACAATTCCAGTTAGTAAAATGTATTTCATATGAAAGATATAAAGCGGCAAGTGGTCTGTTGGAGAGTGATAAAGTAACTTTCAATGGTTCTGGCGCCAACGTAGCAAATCGCCATAGTAGCAAAACGACATGAGTATGTCGTTTTGCTACTATGGCATACTATATACGGCGTATTCTCAAAAGAACAGAAATTGTACAGTCCATGATATAAATAAAGTGTATGAATTTCGAACATGGTTTTAAATATTTACATGTTTATGTACGGGAGGATAGATACTTGATCCTTACGGGAGACTTCGTACTTCTTACGGGAGATTTACGAAGACTGTATAGGCAATATTATACTATAGTTTCATACTTGCCATGTCAGTAGTATTAGGTAACGGATGGATGGATGCATGTTTCATCATTTGTCAGGCTGTGGCTTGGAGCGTTTTCTCATAACGCGACACCGATATCAGATATCGTGCGCGGTAATGTTAGAAGCTAACTGCTTATGTTTCATATTGAAAAATAATGTCCGTCTTTGTCATTATATGACATATTGAGGGCTTTATCGGATATCCGACGTAATCATGAAAACGCTCTTATGCCGACGACATAAGAGCGTTTTCCGGTCCGATATCGGCTGTCATATTGCGTAATGTGCAAACGCTGTTATTGGTTTCCCCCGAATATAAGATTCTTATCAACACATACATAAAATATGTGAATTATATCTGTGAATTTTACATAAATATTTCTTATCACATGTTTAGCCATGACTTCGGCGTTAGAGACTTGACACTAAAATTCCTCTGATGATGAATAATGACGCAAAATGACATGACAAACAAACGTCAAAGTAAACCGTCAACAATCACAGGATACAATAATACACTGCATTCCCCAATCAAATTAATTATATTTCAATTAAATTACATACAAAACTACTGGACCGCTTGTTTAAACTGCCTGTTACTCATAAAATTAAGCAAAAATACTGCAACACGGATATTTCATTTGTATTAATTAACTTAATTTATATTTTCAATTAGTTCTCGACGCATTGTTGCAGAAATTATTGGCCGTTTACAAGCGTATGCATACCTTATTTAAAAAACGCCTTCGCGTTATGCCTAAATCAAATCGCGAAGTAGGCAAAATGTGTTGGCCTTGCAACCCATGTAGGCCACCCGCGAGATAGGCTACATCAGTGTTTCCCAAACATTGTTCTGCCATGGCCCGGTAATTATCACACTGTACCTTCGTGACCTACTTATTACTATAAACGCAAGCTGGTTCCATTATGTAAAATAATACACATTTGCCTTTTGTAAAATTGTTTTATTAATAATATTTTGGTATCGCCTATTTGGATACAGAATATGTACGATGTACTGAATATATGTACCTAAGTCGATCGATAAAAGGTATTGTTTTTAAAAAAAGACGGTAATGTTGCGACCCGGTATTTAATTTTAATGGCCCGGTATCGGGTCGCGAACCGGCGAATGGGAAACACTGAGCTAAATGATATAATAGACACACCGAGATTGAGCGTTAAGCTATTTATATTTAAACCTCGGTTGTTCGCAAACTTGTAACTTGGCATCTCTATGTACCTATTTCAAAGTCAATATGACAATCCAAAATTTGACAAAAAATCTGTGGTTTTTGCTTGAAAGAGTTAAAAATATATATCTAAAATAAAATAAATATATATAAATATATATCTATAAATATATATTTTTCATCTACATTACATAGTTACTTTTATTGAATATATTACGTTTATTTCACATTTTATTTATTATGTAAGTACTAATTAATTAATTATTGTCCAGTTACTCATTTGCCAGTTTCGACTTTCTTTTGCCAGGCTCTATTAGTTGGGACTCAGAATCTACCCTTTCAATAAGGTGGCACGGCTTAAGTTCACAATTCGAATGTAACGTATAGGTTTTTGGAATAGGTATTATGTGCTAGCTCGCTTAGATTTTTAATTAAATGGACCAGTTAACGAGCACCGCACCGCACCCATAAGCACTCGCACACTTGAAACTCCTCTGGTGTTGCACACTTGCGCCTGGTCCTTAAATTCCCCACTTTTGTACATATGTTTTATTGCAGTCAACCACTCTTGTACAATGTGGTTTGTCGTTCTGTTAACATATTGATTATTGACTCTAATGTGTAGATTTAAAAAAAAAAAACTTGACGATCTATTTAAGAAAACATCATGCATCGTGGTATAAGTAACAAATTATGCCTGTCCGTCGGTCACGCGACTACATGTTTATGACGTTTCCATACGATTACTCGCTTTTATTGCTTTACATTTCCTTTGCGAGGCATTTCGCACGAGCATTAGATTTTAATTATACTGTTTCTTTAGTGTCATGTATCTGTGTGAATTTATTTGTTGAGCTGATCCGACACACGGTGTTGTCTAAAGTATGAAATGGAGAAATAGCTACTCCCACGCGAACAACCTATACATACATCCACACCTATATCTGCACTTACCAACTTTTCTCGCCATTTAATCCTTCCCTGAACTTCTACAATTACTTCAAGAACAAAATTAGCCAAATCGGTCCAGCCGAGATCTAGTTTTCCATTCATTCTCTTCGATCCATTTTATATATTAAAAAGAAAGAAGTACTTACGTGTAAAAATCGGTTGTCTGTAAAGTCGGTTTCCTGACGATAGTTGAACGTGACAACGTCATAAGAAAATACTGATGGATCGCTCACTCAAGTAGGAGAGAGACAGATTCCGCGCTCTCGCTTGCACTTCAAGTCTTAAATAGAAGGCCTCAGAGCGAGGTAACGCCGCATGAGTCATGTTTTTTCGTGCGTGCAGCCGACTCCATCGAATTATAAGACGTTATCACGTCAAAAAGCTATTATAAGGCATTTATATGTTGGATGCAATTTTTGAAAACATTTTAACATTCCCTTGCCTCAATGCGTGGATACTCTAATAACACCATGTTATTTTAAAATGATCTCAGACTACAGAGGATCCAGTGGCGGTAGTTATTAGTGTCCTACCTCGACGTATTTTTACGTGGGCTTAGCACGAGCAATTGCCAACAATTTATTCGTAACGTTATCGAATGAGATTTGTTTAGGCGCTGTCATGATTTTCATGTGAATTGTTCACACTAAATAACGTTACGAATACGTCGTTGTCAATTGCTGAAGCAAAGCCCACAGTAACCAATACCTAATAAGTCAAGTGTCGACATGTTCAAAAGAATATTTTATCCAAAAATTGTACGGCACCAGTACAACAACATGTCACATCTTTTAAGTTTTAATACATTTGTAGAATGTCTGTTAAATAGGATGCTTAGCGAACTCGATCGAAACGGCGGCATAAGTATCTGTGTTAGAAACCATATCGATGAGAGCATTGTTAGTTTAATAATATACTGACAACTTGTTTTGCTCACTGTAAATGGGTAACAACTTTATGTACGATAGTACACAAGAGATAAATTAAATTCTGAATACTTTATACAAATTATATTCAGGTTTTACGATATTAAAATAATACTAAGAAAATAAAAGGCAAATTAAAATATGAGTGTACACGCGTAACTCTGTAGGCGTAGTAGTTTTGCGTCGGGTATCGCCGCGAACATTCTCGTGCGTCTGGGTGGGACGAAAGAGCCCCGTCGTGCGCGCTCGTATAGGATCTCGCATACGTTCGGTGCTAACGCGCGAACAGTTACGAGACCTTTAACGTGTTGAGGCGCGTCTCCTGCGCTTGTTTTTTTTTCGAAACATTACACAAAACATCGAAACATTGGGGTGTGGCTATACACATTTGTGACGAAACAGACGGAAAACATTCCCCGCGCGGGTAGAGGGGAAGGAATGTTTCATTTCTTATCAACTGTTTGACCCACCCACATGACCATTAAACATAGAAATACGGAAGAAATTATTTCTCAATCCCAAATCGCTCTTCTATTCGTAACTCCTGATATATACTAAAATTACGGGTCAGTAAATATGGCCTAACTCGAAATCTGAGGGTCTTAAAAAGCCACTTTAGATGTTTCATATATTCCATACAAAAATCGTGAAATGGTAAAATGTAGACATGACTCATCTGATTTCATCATATTACAAAACATCAATTTTGACAGTTTTCAATAGAAATGCGTAAAATGGCGCACATAATATGAGTTATCATATAAAAAAATAAAAAATATATGAAACACCTAAAGTGGCCTTTTTAGACCCCCTGTGTTTTCTCCTAGATTCTGCATCTGCAATCGCTAAAACTGCGAGTGCTTACGTCTTCCTCATCGGAACTCATGATCTTGTCTACACAAAATGTTTTGTTTCAATCAAAAACATTTTCTATAGCTGGAGACAGGTTGTGTATGAAAACAAATGTTCATGTTTTCTGTGTAATTTTTCGAAAAAACATGAGCAGGAGACGCGCCTTTAGGTGAGTGGGAGTCAAGTAGACTTGTTTGACCTCCATTTACTACACAAGAAGATACACGTTTCATTGCGCGAGTTCGAATTTCGAGCTGCACGGGGCTGCGTCACGCGGCACCGCTCTTGCAATGAAACGTCTAATTTATTATTTTTTAATTTATTTATTATTTATCTTCTTGTCTAATTAATAAAGTTTAATTTCAAATCGCTATCTTACAAATGCAGCGCTGCGTCGCGTCTCGTTTTAGCGTGAGCTGACCTACCGTGACCTGCGGCTGTGTCTATCATCGTAATGGCCAATTTCTCTAAACCTAAGCCATTAAGATGATGAGACACTTCTAATTAGTAATAAAAGTAAAATAATTCCAATTGCGCCGTTGTATTACGGTAGTAACTTTTTCATTTCTTTAACCCAGAGGCACGCCATTTTTTACCTCGGTTTCTGAGGTCGTCCTGTAGTGATATTAGCCCATAGTAATACATGTAATTTTTAAGTTAGAACTTTATAAGGGTTCCTTTTTTTCTTAAATAGAAAAGAAAATGCAAATATTGTGACAGATTGACAAACGTCAATGTGTAACAAATTTGTTACATGGTAATAATCTGAGGTAAGTAGTGTGGTCGTTATTTATATTCATTTAGGTACTTCTAAGCATTATTTAAAAAGTATTGGTTTTCTGCACACCTGCCTCCACATAAACTTTAACTGTGTCAATTATCATGCTCGTACGTACACAATTCTCGTGAAGCTGTACTGAAAGTTTTTGCTCCACGTAATAATATTGCCACTGATGATAGTTAACGTTTCTCAAATCTCGTGGGATTGGTATGTTCTCGTAGTTCACATTTCCCAAATCTATACCTATACTCTATTAATCTATTCCCAAACCTATACTCGTAAAATGAGATGTAGCTGACGTAGGTAGGTGTAAACGGATGACGTGGGTAGTAGATTTTCATTTAATGCTTGCTACATAGACCGATATAGACACGCCTCGTCTATCGGTCTATGTAGATAGACCGATATAGACGAGGCATGTCGAGGCCACAAAAGTGTCCACACTTAAACTGCCCTACCTTTGAGGTTGTTTGGGGTTGTCGATGTTTGGCATTTGTCATTATGACATTTGCTTTCCGAAATATAATCAGTCCGCTTTAATTGAAAAAATATTCTGAAATCAAGATGGCGTATGACGTACATTCTTCTTGTATGAAGATTTTTTCGGTCAAATGTACGTCATAGCCTATCCCTAGTTTTGAAATTACTGTCTTGCCAGCCAATTTTAAGATATAATTTACAAACAGTTATTAGCATAAAATAACTAGAAACTATGTACGTACAGTATGGTATAACTTTCCGCAATAATCCCTTGAGTTATAACACACTTGGGCTATATTTTGCGATCGCATGACCGCGCAACAGTTGCAGTAATTGTCGCGTGGATCGAAATGTTTTCTACGATTGCAATTAATGTTTCCGAGTAACGCAGATACCTGCAGAGTTTAATTAGCAGTTGGCAAAAGTAAAGAGAACTTACTCTATTATAAATTGAAGAATTGTATTACTCGTTGTCACGAGAAATTATAAGTTTATTTACCTAATAGCGCATTGCACACGCACCTAAAGTTCGGGCTGCGGCATCGGACTGCGTTCCAAACAGCGGATTGATATGTACGGTAAACTGCCGGCGTCTTACATATTGAGGCGAGTGCGCGGTTAAAACTGTGGAAAATACGCTCGCAGCGACATGCCAGATCAGACTGTTAGCTCCGCGCATCTACATGTTCGTTATGGAGCGAGGGTTGGCACGGCGCGTGCTGTTTCCCGCGGTCCGAGCTTTACATGTGAAGGGCGATATTTTCTTGTGTTTCAAACTCAATTAAAAATATTGGTACTTGCAAATAAGACGTTTATTTTTTTCGAGTTTCGACCGTTATCGAGATAATACGGGTAGGGCCGAAGTTGAGAGTCCAAGATCGGCCTTATGCTGATATGACTTATCTTGTGTTGAGGGTGTCCACTGGCGGTGATAATTACCACGAGGCGACGCATATGCTTGTTTTTCTATTATTTTCCACAAAAACAATAAGAATAAGCCCGTTATCGCGATGATAGATGGCGATTCTGTTTAGGCAAATCGATCAATAGCGACTTCGCACTTTGACGCCATTTCCCGTCATCGGCATATACGAAACAAATCAAACGTAATCTCCCGCGAACACTCGTATCATTAAAAGTTCCAGCCATTAACGTTTTAAGCCGCCGCTTTCAACGCGAATTTCTCCACACGGCTCTTACAAGTTGCGCCGACAGTTCCCCAACTTGTGTTTCTTACGAAATGTGTGTGTTATTACTTATATTCAAAACGTATAACTATATCGTATCTATGGGTCCTGCCACACCACGTCAATCTGGACGTCTATCATACTGCCAGCACTAATCGAGCACTAAATTTCTAATCGTTGAAAATCATAGATTTTTAATCCAGATTTACGTATTCAACGCGGTCACTTGCTCAGACTGTCATACTGGCAGTTTCGATTGACTAAAAATAAAAAAAACATTTTTTTTTTTCAAATAACTATTTACATACTGCCAGCACTAATCGAGCACTAAATTTCTAACCGTTGACAATCATAGATTTTTAATCCAGACTGACGTATTCAACGCGGTCACTTGCGCAGACTGTCATACTGGCAGTTTCGATTGACTAAAAATAAAAAAAACATTTTTATTTTCAAATTACTAATTACATACTGCCAGCACTAATCGAGCACTAAATTTCTAACCGTTGCCAATCATAGATTTTTAATCCAGATTGACGTATACAACGCGGTCACTTGTTCAGACTGTCATACTGGCAGTTTTAATTGATAAAAAATAAAAAATAAAAAAATTTTCCAAATTTTTTATCACATACTGCCAGCACTAATCTAGCAATAAATTCCCTATACATTGCTTTAGTCTTATACCGCGTTAATATAGGCGTATTAGGGAATACACTGCTAGCTTAATTACATGCTAGCAGTGTTCTCATTTTTCGCGAATCTATGAGAGCATCAAATTTAAGTTTTTGGCACTAAATTAGCACTAAATAAGCACTAATTTTTGCACTTTTCTCTAAGCGATTCTGCTCACTTTGTCATGCTAGCTTTATAGACGTTCAATCTGGTGTCTTGCTGAGTATCCCAATAACAATAGTATCACAGGTACCAGACAACGGAAATATATTTAATACATTTTAATACTATACACATAACATACCTAAGATTTTTATTACACTTTATTAAAATTTAATAAATTAATACAAATCCAATTCCTGGGTAGGAACGCAGAAAAACATTTTGTCTCTTCGGCTGGGTTTACACCCGCGACCTCCGGCTTAAGCGCCGACTCGCTAACCACTGAGCCACAAAGATCGTCAAACTGCTTTCGAATCAAAGTTGAGTGGTTTAGTGGTAACTGTACCACTAAACCACTCAACTTTCTCACTCAACACAGCAGGACTTTTGTTCATTGTATTTTTCTATGTTACGAATCCTACCTTGATAAAAAATATTATCAAATGACGCACTTAAATTAATTTAAAATGTATCATTAGTTGTTTGTATGTTATGTTTTAGATACAAACTCAAAATGTTTTTGGAATTTGCATGTCGGTTTTTCCAAAGAAATTTAACCTATAATTTAAAATGTAAACTAATTTTTAAAATTAGTGTAATTCCGAAATTCAATGCGATTTGAAAGCAATTTGAAGAATAACTTTACGGCTGGTTAGTGTACTTTAAAGTTACGGTCCTGAAATATATGAATAACAGGCGTGCAATATGAGGGTAGGCGGTAATAAAATTCTGTTGGGATGCGTTCGCACTTGGCGTTGTAGCGAAAAGTGACTTAAAATGGTAGAACATACATACCTACCGGTTGTTCCTTTACGAGGCAAAAAGTTTTAACACGAGATAATAGGTTTAATTTTAGCGAAAAAAGAGGATGTGTTTTGTGGATACATTCAAACCTATCTATCAACCGTTTAAAGCTCTTCGCCACGAAACGATACACTGTGTAATGTGAGATTGTCATCAAGAGAGGCAAAGATTGGACATCAAGGGTATAACGCAACCTATTTCTAAATATCCCTCCACAATCATCGTATTTCTATGGAAATGACAGACAATATATGAAAAACCGGCCAAGTGTGAGTCGGACTCGCGCACGCACGAGGTTCCGTACAAAACCGTTCCGTAAAAAACTTTTGTTGTATGGGAGTCCAACTCGAATATTTATTATATTCTGTTTTTAGTATTTGTTGTTATAGTGGCAACAAAAATACATCATTCCGTCAACATTTCAACTGTCTAGCTATCACGGTTAAGGAGTTACAGCCTGGTGACAGACGAACGGACAGCGAAGTCTCAGTAATAGGGTCCCGTTGGGTACGGAATCCTTAAAACGACAATTCCCTAAAGACAATAAGAACCCGGTTGCTGGTACTGTACTTTTATGTTTGTACCGTACTGTGCACGCGGCCTTATTTCGTATGTTCGAGGCGTCGCGGCGAATGATAACGTTATGTTACAGCCTAATTAAATTATTCAATGTACACTTTCATTACATTACATAATTACAAACTATGTTGAACAAATCATTTGTTACTTAAATATGTTTATGAACTAGGCGCTGGCTTTGTACGTAGGTGAGATAGAGGTTTTGGTGAGGATCGAAACGATGCCAAGACCAATTAGGACTTACTTTAAATGAATAACCCAACTATTAACCATGAGCATGTTAGGACATGTCTAAGGAGGGTGCCGTAACTATCAACGCGCAATAGGTTTTCCTTGAATTTCTTCAAAAGTTATTGCCCGATTTCGCTCAAAATAAATTTTTTAGCATTAACATCATCTATCAGCTTGGAAAATTACAAATTTCTATCTCCTATGGTTTAGAAATGCCAGGGGGGACCAACTTATAAACCACTTTGGAGGCCGATTACTCGAAAATGGTCGACTTTGTAAGAAAGTCATGTATAAACCTTGTCTTTATTTTAAAAGATATATACAACGATACCCCACACGATTGGGTGGAATGAAAAACTATTTTTCATCCCACTTCACATGTATGGAGAGCCACTCCTAAAATATAAAATAATTGTTATTTTATGATGTCAAAACCGAGATATATGCCCGATCTATAACTGTACCAAATTTCATCTATTTATATTCATAATTACAGAAGATAGAAGCGCGGACAGACACAGACGGACGGACAGAGCGAAACTATAAGGGTTCCTTGAGCATTACGGAACACTTAAAAGCGTTCAAGTGTCACACATGTGCGGTTTTATAGTACTTAAAAAGTTATCCTTTCATAGTTTTAGGAGAAAAAAAAATGAATCTGCATATTGTACACGTTCGGAATGCGGGAAATGTCCTGCGCTGTTCCAACCGTCGCTCCGAAACGAACGTGTACTTGTGCAGGGCTGACAGGCCGATCTGGCAAGTCGATGCGAGCGCAAGTTTCACAGTTTTGCGTACGCGCATCACGCGTGAACGCAAAATAAAACATGTCGGTTAGGATCGTCGACTTAATTACCTAAAGCAAAACTTTTAAAATTTATAACGACCAGATGACGTGGCGTGGAAGCGTCCATAGATATTATTATTATCATACAGGGCTGTATAATTAATAGGTGCAATTCGTAAACTCCCTGTGTAGTAATATTCGTATAGGTAGGTAATTATGTATCTAAACGAATATTACCTTACAGGGAGTAACACAAAAGGCCACTTACTATAAAGATAAAAGGCGATATAACTGTTGTTTTATCTGCAAATGTGCTGAAACTACGTAACCGCCGTAATGGGGCATTCGGCTAAGTGGACAGTTAACTCAGTGTAATCGCCAGTTCCTTAGAGTTCCGTAGCCAAATTAATTTTTTGACGTGTAAATGACAAAAAAATAGCAGTTTTATTGGGCGGATCTTGAGGTTCCTTAACCAAATCATCATTTTACGCCAGCATTGTTGAGCGCTTAGGTTTTGTTCATCCAGATTAAAATTTTACTACGAGTACCTAATAAATACTCGTGAGAAAAGCGTAAACAATGTTATGTTTCCAGTGTGCTGAGTGCGAGATTTTGTCACTGATCGCCGTGGGGAAGTTAACTACAATTTGTATGGCATCAAAACAGCGCCCTTAGTGGCAAACAATGGCAACTAATTCGATGCGACTTCTTCGATTCGACTTCTTCACGGCGAGCAGTGACAAGAACTCGCACTCATGCACACTGTAAGGCCTACGAGAAAAAGAGAAGGCTAAAAGAATCGTAATAGAGACGATTTCTCGCGAGAATTTTCCCCGTCAGTCTGGATGCCAAATTACACCGTTTTGGCTTGACGTTCGACGACCTCTGTGGCTCAGTGGGTGAACGTGTTGATGCTCAACCGGGGGTCGCGGGTTCAAATCCCGCCGAAGGAACAAATAGTTTTTCCGTGTTCCTGGGTCATGGATGTGTATTAAATATATGTATAATAAAAAAGTATTCAATATATTTCCGTTGTCTGGCACCCGTAACACAAGTTCTTCGGACGTCGCAGAAAGCTGCAGTTTTTGGTTACCGGCACTGGAAGAGGGTGACGACGCCTCACCTGGAAGTCCAGAACGCCTGGAACACCTGCAGCACCTGAAAAGAAAAGAAATACTATAACTTACCTGCTGGAATAAGGTTAAACCATGAAGAAGTGATAAACGAAAATAAGGAGGGTACTGGAGCGATAGTAGCAGTAGTGGAGCAGTGGAGGACCGATGCCCCCACGAACCCACAATCAGCGACTTACGCGAGTGTGGTGAGTGGTCGGGGAGAAATCCAGACTACTCCACTGGACCCCAGGCGCATGATCCTCCACTCACTGGTAGTTACGGACAAAGAAGACTTTATGACGGGATCAGAGATAGTAGAAGAGATAGGAAAAGTTATAAACGCAAAAAACGAAGGAATAAAAATAGATAGAATAAAAAAGGGAAAGGATAGAAAAGTTATTATAGGTATTAGAAATAGAAACGATAGGGATAGGGTCAAAAATAAAATAGAGAAAAGTGGAGGCAAACTCGAAGTACAAAGTATAGAAAACAAGGATCCGCAGGTTGTGCTGTATGGGGTGCTCAAGTCGAACACAGACGAAGATGTGGCGGACCAATTAGCGCCACAATCCTGAATCGCGCTATCGAAGTTTTCTATGATCGGCACTATATATATGACATCTGAAGTTCATACAAGGGGGCTTCGGCCTGACCGAGCACACCATCTCGCTCGGTCGGAGATCTCCCTTTGGGGTATCTACTATTCCCACAAAGACATATATGACGCGATAAGAACGCAAAATGTGCACCTCATATAGCATATCTTGGACGGGGATGAGGACAGGATGAAAGTAAAGTACAGGAAGCGCGGAAAGGATGATGGCACCGAGCACGTGGTGTTGACTGTGTCGCCAGAGATGTGGCTGTGCTTCACCAAGGCGGGCTATCTTTACATAGATATGCAGCGTGTTCGGGTCGCCGACCAGTCCCCCCTAATACAGTGCTCGAGCTGTTTAGGGTACGGAAATGGGAGGCGATTCTGCACTACCGCCGAGGAGAGGTGCAGCCATTGCTCCGGAGCGCATCACCAGTCTCGGTGCGAGGAACGTATGATTGGTAGTAAACCACGGTGCATTAACTGCGAAAAGGCCGGCAATAAAAACATAGAACACAATGCGTTCAGTGCGGAGTGCCCGGTCCGGCAGAAGTGGGACGCTATGGCGCGCGCAACAGTTGCGTATAGTCCAGAAGACCAATAGTGCCAGCACTGTCAGGAGCATATTGGATGTACATTAAAATGCACTTAATATCATCAATATACAAACAATATAAGTGGGCGGTGCGTCACTGTTGGAGGAACCTAGGCATATGTATGATTATGGTGAACATAAGATAGCATACATAGCTATAGCAACCAGAAAACTGGCACTATTAGCATATGCGCGCGCCATTGAGTCTCAAAAGGATGCAAAGGATTTATATGATGTATAAATCCTGAGCATACGAAGTATCGGGGCGGACACTTGGACCTGAATGAATAGAAAAGGAGATTGTAATTGAGATTGTAACGGAAAACTAAGTATAATATAGAAGTAATGTAAATAAGTGTGAAGAAGAATGTAAAATATGATATAAATAGGAAAAATATAATAGTAAAACATATAAAATATATACAAATAAAAATTGAAACAAATAAGACAAGTAATGTGTAAGGATGTAGTCAAAGAAATGTTAAAAATACTAAATAGATTTAAGAAAGTAAAAGTGTAAAGGAGGAATGTTAAAGTAAGGTAGGAAAAACAAAGAGAAAATGATAAAAATAAAAGAGATACGTAAAAAATGAATAGGCCTTTAAAAAAGGTGAAGGTAAATATATAAGTTGTAGATTAAAACGTAAATCGATTAGTAAATAAAAATAAATGGAAAAGAAACAAAATGAAAAATTGAGAAGTAGCATATAAGTAACATATAAGTAAAAAATGAAAAGTAAAGGAGATTGTAATTGCAGAATAGAATTAAGGTAAAGCTACAAAATGAAAATCGAAAGTAAAGGTGTAAAAGCAAAAATGTTAAATTAAAATAGGGAAAACAAACAGGTAAGCATAATAAAATTGAGATTGAAATGTAATTAGAAAACAAAAATTAATGTAGTAAAATAAAATGTGAGAAACGACAAGTAAACATAAAAACAAAAATAAAACATAAGTAGAAGAAATAATAGAGTAGACTTAAATTGTAATAGTAAATATGTAAATAGGAATGTAAAGATAAGGATGTGAATGTAAAGATACAAAATGTAAAATGGACATAGCAAACAAAGCAATGTAAAAGAACAAAATGTAAAAGAATGAAATGTAAAAGTGAGAAGTAATATAATATGTAAGCAAATAGTGGAAATACAACGGGACGAAAATGTAAAGTAGAAGGAGAATGTAACTGTAAGATAAAATTAAGGTAGAGCTGTAAATGTAAAACCGATTAGTGAAAAACAATATAGACGAATGTAAAAGTAGAAATAGGATAAATAGAAAATAAGAGTAGCAGTAAAAATAAAAACTGTAGTTAGAAAATACAAATATACAAGTTGTAAATAAACTAAAGAAAACAATTGTCCCGGCTAACGGTTGGGGGAACACGAAAAAAAAAACACAAGTTCTTCGAGAACTTACCACGGGACCAGATTGACGCGGAGTGAAGCGTCCATAGATATTATTATTATTACTATTACCGTGAACTTGGAATATTTAAAAAACACCATTATTACAGGTTCATTTTAGAATCTATAGTTAACAATTTGCATAAGTAACTGAAGGTTCTAACGTAAACCTATAATTTTGGTGAGTTATATTATGTAAAGCATTTCTCAATACTAATACTTATGTGCCTAGTCCCTTGTACAAATTTATATTTGTCACACCGAATCCTTTGTTACCAGACTATGGCGAAGTCAAAAGAAAGGGCAGTATATGTATGTATGTATGTCCACCGTAGCACCTAAACTACTGGTCCGATTTTAAAAAATGAGGTGTCAATAGATTCGTAACGATAGCCCGGATAACATAGGCTATATAATTACGTAGTCGGGTTATACGAGGGCTGATTGATAAGTTTCCGAAACGACAAAGAAAAACTTCAAAAATCTATTTAAAATAAATTTGTTTCTCAACGTAGTTTCCTTCTACCTCGATGCATTTAGTCCAGCGCTTCTCCAATGCCGTTACACCAGTTTGATAAAATGTTTTCTCCAACCCCTCAAAATACTCGTCCACGGCAACAATGACTTCTTCATTTGTTGAAAATCTCTGGCCACTTAACCATTTCTTCAGGTTTGAAGTCGCACGGGGCCAGATCCGGGGAATAGGGTTGATGCGGTAGCAATTCGAACCGCAATTCATGGAGTTTGGCGACTGCAACCATTGACGTGTGTGCAGGTGCGTTGTCATGGTGGAACAAAATTTTTTTCTTGGCCAAATGTGGTCGTTTCTTCTGGATTTCTTCACTTAATTTTTGCAACAAGCTTGCGTAGTACTCTCCATTTATTGTTTTTCCTTTTTGCAGATAATCCACTAAAATAATCCCTCGAGCATCCCAAAAAACAGTCGCCATCACTTTGCCGGCCGACAAAACCGTTTTTGCTTTCTTCGGCGCAGGTTTTCCGCTCTCAGTCCACTGCTTAGATTGTTCTTTTGTCTCGGGAGTATAACGATGTATCCAGGTTTCATCGACTGTTACATAACGCCGCAAAAACTCATTAGGATCTCGGTTAAATAGCGCCAAACACTCCGATGAATCGTCTCCTCGACGTTGCTTTTGGTCTACAGTGAGCAAACGCGGCACCCATCGCGCGCAAAGCTTTTTCATTCCCAAATGTTGGTGCAAAATATTAAAAACGCGTTCAGATGAAATGCTCACCATCTCTGCTATCTCTCGCAACTTTAAGCGCCGATCATTCAATACAATTTTGTGAATTTTTTTGATCATGTCCGGATTCGTGACTTCATTTGGACGGCCAGACCTGTGGGCGTCTTCGCAGCTCTGTATTCCACGTTTAAAATCAGTTACCTAGGTGTGAATTGTTATCAATGCAGGAGCAGAATTACCTAAAATAATGTCTAGCTTGGATTTAATCTGGGTTGCTGTTTTCTCTTTTAAAACGTAAAACTTTATCACCGCACGAATTTCGTTTCTTTCCATTGTTAAGAAAATTTACGACAGAGAAAGTTCTACGTCCTCTCAAACAAATTCCATCAGTTCGATTAAATTCAAATTTGGCGTTCTATTTTCAAAAAGATGCCAGAATATAATGTAATATTCCTTTTTTGCGTATCATTTTTTTAAGTTCGTCGTTTCGGCCAGTTATCAATCAGCCCAGGTACTTTTTATAAAGATTGTAATTCAAGAAACATTTTTAATTTATTTTCTCCGCTGGTAGATGATATACTAGCGGCTAGCGGTCATAAAACGTGTCGGAAGTATAGTTTGCAGCACGCAACATATTAGATCGATTACAGATATCGCAATAACACCCGCCAGCTATTTAGCAACACCGACAAATGTAGTATTCATTCAATTTCACTTGGAATTATTCAGAACTAGCTTTTGCCCGCAGCTTAAACAACTGTCATACCAAATTTCATCTAAATTCCGTTTCGTAGTTTTTGCGCCTAAGAGTAACAAACATCCATCCGTCCGTCCATCCTCACAAACTTTCACATTTAGAATAGTAGTAGGATGTCGTGCCGAAACCAATTTGTTTTAACGTTATTGTAGGATTAGGATAAACATTATAGGATTATGCATTGAAAATGTTTGGTACGTTTTTGTTTTTAATTGTATTATTTCAATTGTTGTTACAGTTGTAAATTGACACACGGCGTATCTGAAATGTAGCCTATCTTGGAATATATACCCTCTTCATACACGAACCTCGCGTTATTAAATTTGAATGTATGATTGCGACCGGACGGCGATCCTTTCCGGCGACAACCGGACGTCGCGCCCGGAAACCGGACACTACAAGTGGTCAATATTTTATCACGGTTTTTGTATCTCTTTGAATTATGTTACTTGTGCCATATTTGTGCTTGGAATATTTTTTTTAAGATAACTAATTTTTTTATAAAAATTATAACGTAAATTGTATAGCCTATGTCACCCGGCTTTGTATTGCGAACCTATTGACAACTAATAAATTAATAATAATAATTTTTATTAATTAAAATTGGATCAGCAATTTAGGTGCTACAGTGGAACAAACAATCATACATACATACAAAGACTATCAAAATCATTACCCTTCCTTTTGCCTTTGCCGTAGTCGCGTAAAAAAAGTTACTTGCAATGAAAGTAATTTTTTTTTTAGAAATTCAGTCTAGTCTCGTCTAGAGGTATACAAAAATGGAATACCTACTGTATGCTTCCAAAGTTTTCAAAACTAAGGATTGGCTATGACGTACATTTGACAGAACAGACCTTCATACAAGAAAAAGTAACGCCATCTCGATTTCACCTTACCTCAAATGACCGCCATCTTGATTTCACCATATCTCAAATGTTAAAATGGCCCCAAAATCCCCAAAAGTGGGGCCATTTAAGTGGGGACTTCGTCGTCTATGTCGTCTATGTACGTAACACTAAACAGTCGTAGAGGCCACGTTGGCACCAGTTTATGTTGTTTCATACATATTTTTTATCCGAATGTCAGAAAACACTATAATCAAAACACTAAACCGGTTATTAACGATTTAATCTCGGCTCGTATAAATTAATTATGAATAATTTAATTAATAACGCGTTATAATTAACGGGGAGTTTAATTTTCATTAATGTCTGGTGGCACGCCGGGGCTATAACTGAAGTGTGACGTCACAAATCACAATTAACGTCCAAACACATGATGTGTAGGGTTGTGATTGTTTTAAACGTTTACTCCTTTTAACATAATTCATTTTTTCACCTTAAAATACCTCTAGAGGTTTCGTAGTATAAGGAAGACGAACAGAGCAAAATTATCTGTTATATATATTTTTTTTTCTGTCTGTGTTGTGTTACTGTTCGTCCGTCTGTATGTATGTCTTTTCTCAGATATGTAGGTACCTAATTATGAATATAAATTATCAAACTTGGTATAGTTAAATATTTTACTTTTGTCATTATAAAATAATGACAATTTTATATTTTGGGGGTGGCTCCCCAATATAATATGTATAGTGGGGATGTTTTTTTCTCTAATTCTCGTCTATCGTGTGAGGTGCCGTCGAATTGGTCTTTTTTATTAAGGTGAACTTTGATACGTCACTTTCTTATTAAAGTGAATAATTTTTGAGTAATCGGCCTTCAAAGTGGCTTACAAAATTATCTTTAGGGAAATTATTTTGAACAAAAAACAAAGGCAGCTTTTAAAGTAATTTGCAAAAAAGAAACCTATTGCGCGTTTATAGTTACGGAGTCCTCCTGAGACATGTCTGACTCCTGACATGCTCTTGGTTAGGTTATTTTGGTTTTATATTTATGAAGAGTATCATATTTTTTTATAATTTCGAAGTTTTAATGTGTAACGTGAATTTATAAAATTATGTTGTATGATATTATAGGGATCTAACTCAATGAGGGTTTTTAAATTCGTGACATCTGACAGCTTTTTCACACGACAAGGACCGTCGGGCTACCAAGCGCCGTCTGGTGACAGAAAAATAATCGAAAATTCTTATTGACCGTTTTTGATACCACTTACGCCACCAGATGACGCTTTGTGTGCGTTGGGTCTGCCACCTAGCGGCAGAAAAAATATCTAACACCCTCCCCTTAGGTTCTATGGAACACGACGTTAGAGGTACTATAACAAGTTGCTGCACCACCTGGCATAAGGTAAAAATCGCTAACAGCGCTGTTGAACTCGCACGCACATATGCGTGTAAATACGGAGATCAACCTCGTCTGCAGTCGTTGCTGTCGCTTTCTTTGTGTACAAATATTTTGAGGCCTGCTAACCAAGGAATATGTTTATAAACTGGTTGAGCAGCAACTTTGTCGATATTGTACGTTCCAAGAGTCGTGTTCTGTGGATTACGTGCTACGTGCTACGCCGTACCATAATGCTACGCCGTAGCAGTGAAGCTACGCAGCGCTACGCAAATATACATTGTAACTTTAATCCTTTACGAAGTGTCCACACTTAAACTACTTTATTACTTTTGGGATTGTTCGGGGCAGTCGAGATTTGCCATTTGTCATCTTGACATTTTGACATTTCCTTTCCGCAGTATAATCAGTCCGCATATAATTGACAAAATCTTCTGAGATCAAGATGGCGTGACTTTTTCTGGTATGAAGATTTTTTCAGTCAAAAGGGCCATAGCCCATCCTTAGTTTTGAAACCATTGTTGCTCTAGGCTCTCTGACTAATGTCTATATTGTAGTGTGTCGTGAGAATGCCGTATGTGCTGGGCAAGGCGCATACGATATTTGAAAACACCTGTTCCAGGTTAATACAGTATTTAAAGAGTGGGCGCTTCGGATCCTATTACAATATATTCTACTACTATTATACTTGTGAAAGTTTGTGAAGATGTATGGATGGATGGATATTTGTAACACTTTCACGCAAAAACTACTAAACGGATTTTGTTGAAATTTGGCATGGTAGTAGATTAGACTCTGGGCACATTGGCTACTTATATCTGGATTAACACACACACATATATATATATATATATATTTTTTTTTATTATCCTCCCCCTAACGTAATCAGGGCTTTTTGTTTATCTTTTTTATTCTTTTCTCTTTTTTAGTTTTATTCTGTTTTTTTATAATTGTCTTACTTCTACTTTTTTACAATTTCTTATTTTATATTTACAGTGATTTATACAATGATTTTTTATTACAATAGTAATTTTGTCCTGAGGTACATGTACATGTACTTGTCATATAATTACAGTAAACATAATAAAATATAATAAAATACAGTTAAAATTTTTCAATTTAAAATAGGATCTTAAAATTTAGTCACTTAAAATGGAATTTCCATAAAGTAAAATAAAATAAAATAATAAAATTCAACTACAATAATTACAACCAATAAAATGTCAACAATAAAACGACGGCACAGTGTAAAAGACTAACCTAATATCACAAAAACATATAAATAGAGCCTAACTAATATCACACTAAAATATCACAATTTCTCTTACAAACTACACCCACAATCTTCTTACAATACTCGAGGAATATATCCCTCGATTTTCCCCCCAGGATGGAAGACAGGCTCTCACCCGTAATCGATATGCCCAATTTTTGCTCAGTATCATATCTACTGCTAGCAAAAATCGGGCACTCGAGTAACAGGTGAGGAACCGTCTCCTCAACTCCTGGCTGACATGAACACGACGGGTCCTCCTTCAGCTTGAATCTGTTCAAGTAGAAGGCGAACCCACCGTGTCCAGTCAGAATCTGTGTGCTGTAGTGTGTGATGTCTATCTTGTTGACTACCCTGTATGCAGCAGCAGCGCTTGGGAAAAAGAGCTTTGTGACTCCGGCCGTCCCTCCCACTTCGTATCTCCTGTCCCATTCCTCAACCGTATCCTCTTTTAAGATACGCTTGACGAATGAAACAGGACACAGATCGTAGTCAGGCTTCCTTTTCAATCGCAGCGCGGCCTCCTTGGCTTATTCGTCAACCCTCTCATTCCCTCTCAACCCTGCGTGTGCCTTAATCCAAAACAGGGAGACCTCCCGCCTCTGCGATGCAGCTTTTCGGAGGGCCTCCCTTGTTTGCACTGCCAGGGGATGAGGGGAACTAAGGGTGACTGCCTGGAGAGCCGATCTGGAATCGCTAAGGATACCGACCTTCGCCATTCCACTCTTGCAGGCTATACTTACTGCTCTCTGGAGCGCTAGAAGCTCGGCTTGGTAGACGGTACAATACGGCGGCAACGCAAGCTTGACGGCCTTCGTCTCGACCTCACCCTTCCATACGGAGAGTGCGGCTCCGACTCGACCCTCAATCTTGCTGCCGTCCGTATAGATCCTATGGACGTGGCTGTTAACCACGTCTGCATACGAGTCCTCGTCTACCAACCCGAACCTCAGCTCTACCTGCTCTGCCGGATGTGGGTCCTCGATCGCTAGAGCCATTCGCTCCACCTCCCTGTCTCTCAACGCCGGGTGCGGTTAACAGCGCTCGATGTGCATTATTAGCAGAATTAGTAAGCTTGTAATTTGAATAAATGTTTATATATTGGTAAGTTGATTGAACTAAGGAAAATGTGAGTTATTTTAGAATTATTAAAACCAAGTTGCAACATAGCATAAGTAAGCAGGTGACATTTTATAAAAATATAATGGATTGTTTTTGATACCAGAAAAATATTGAATCGTTTAAAATGTATAAAGCTGATAAAAGTAGAAAAGTTTGAGTTTTGTTTAACAAAATGCTCCATGATTACCACATTTGCTCTATTAATTAAGGCTTTGAAATGCTAATGTTTAGGAACTGATCGAGCAGGAAATTTCGCGAAATAGTATAATTTTCTAAATTTATTTATTGGTGACAGGAAATCTACGTCGTATCGGTCACGAATGCCGTAACTGTTATTACCGTAGTAAAACAACGTAACAACACGTCTCACTTCACCAAATAGTTATAAATAACTTTAGTGGCCCATTAATATTAGTTTTACTTTTTTGTGTGCACAATTGTTACTTATATATGTAGGTAGTTCGTAATAGTTTTCGTCGTAGTAATTTTATGTTCCAAGATTATTTTATAGTGTTGAAATGAATGGTCTGTGCTATAATTTTTTGTATGGATTTTTTTTGTTCATGATTATTTTTGCTTGCTAGACAAAAAAGTATCAGGCACGTTATACCTCATAAAAAAACTTCTGCTGTTTTCGAGTAACACAGTAACAAATGAACAGAAATCCATACATCCTCAATTTTTAACGCCCGACGAAATCAGAGGGGTGTTATAAGTTTGACGTGTAAGTTTGTGTGTCTGTGTGTCTGTCCGTGATAACGTAGCTCGCAAACGGACGAACCTATTTTGATCTAGTTTCTTTTTGTGTGGAAGCTGACATGATCAATAGTGTTATTAGCTATAATTAATCATAATCAGCTCGGGGATTACTTCAAAAATTAAATATCGTTTTTGTGTGACAAAGTACCTAACATATCATCCATATCAACCAAGAGTCACTTTAAATTTTACCAATTTTTAAAACTAATAAAAGTAGGTGTATCTTATACTTTAAACAAAACAATATTTTATAATTTGTCACCGTAAAATTGTAAATACCGAAATATTATAATTTAACTGGTGAGATTGTAAAATGTCGAAAAATTGTGAACCGAAACATGCTGCTTATAGTTTAACGTATTATTTTTTGTTATATAATCTATCGAAAAAAATATCCGTCAAATTGTGAAATGGCATGCGATTGTACCTACTCACATTTTAAAATTCCATAACACAAGCATAACTCGGATTCGGTCGCTAGTTTTTAATAAAAGCACTCGTAACTCAATCGTCTGCGGCGAGTTATGCCAAATAGAAAAAGTTCCGTATAAGTCCCCATTGTTCCCAATTCCCAGAATTTCAACGATTTAAATTGAAACAATACATTTTAACTGTTCCCGAACAGATGTTTCAAGCGGAAAGTTTCGTGTCTTAGGTATACGTTTGGGTATTAATTGTGTACGTTATAATGTATCTGTTACGCGGGTCTTAGTACGCTTTAAAAATAATCCCCTGGAACTATACATTTTGCCGCGATGGAAGTAGCCTATGTGTAAATCTAAAGCCTAAACGACTAGCATACCAATTTTCATCCAAACCGGTTCAGACCTTTGGGCTTAATAATAATAATAATATCTTTATTGAACACACAAGGGACATTAACACAACTATAAATAAAATAAACAAATCGAAAATCAGAATCAAATCCCCACACCACATGTTCAAAGGGAATCCACTCAGGCATCGACCACGGCGGTGCCGAGGCACCTGATCTTCCGTGGTCCCCTATTAGATTGAGATCTCACATCAGCACACTATTTTAAATTAATTATTTTAGTTTGCTTAACTTTAAAAATCATGTATATATATAACACTAAAACATTAAAGATTCTACTTTTTAAAACATCAAAACAAAACAACAATTACGGTCAGACACCGTTGGTGCAGCTTTATCTCGCGATTCGGGATATTGGACCACAACTCGACACCGCACCCGCGCCGTGATCGCAGGTTCAGTCGGCGCGGTGACGCGTTCAGTGCTACAGCCACAGCACCCGACTACTATTTTATCGGAGTATCCTACAACTTGAAAGATAGTCGAACATACACTCACAAATTCAGTAGGTAGTTTTCCTGTGGCAGTGACGAAGGCTGATTCTCCTTCATAGGGATGCTCTAGCCTGTATAATAGGAAGGAATTTGGATGAGGGTCTTCAAAAGGTAAGGGAAGCCGATAGAACTGAAGTTATAGGAATCCCACGCCCCTGTCCAGTGGGATACGGGAACACTATTTTTAGTTCTTACACTGTTCTTTTTCAGTACAAAAAGTAGTACAAACTTCGACATATAATATTACTATTAGTAGGATTGTTTTGCTTAATTTATTTTTTGTTAAGCCGTATCAATTGTTTTAAAGTTTTCTGAGAGTAAAAATTAAGAATATTATATCAAGACGACTCATTTAAAATTCAATAAAATTCAAATGAAAGTGTAACTTAGTTACGAGAGAGGTTCAGGTCTCTGGAGAAGAACAAAAACAAGACTGACAACGAATTTGTAAAGTTTTGCAAGTGTTTAAAAGTGGCTGTAATCGCTAATCATCTTTTTAGGGTTCTGTACCCAAAAGGTAAAATGGGCCTTATGGGTATATTACTAAGATTCCGCTGTCCGTCCATCAGTCACCAGGCTGTTATCTCATGAACCGTGATAATTGGACAGTTGAAATTTTCACAGATGATGTATTTCTGATGCGCATATTAATAAAATATTTATTACTGTGGTGTTGTATAGAAAATAATTTCGCCAAGTCGAATCTAGCATAGCTTTTTGGTCTTAGTCCATTAAAAGGTCAAAGTTTTCAGGTCTTAGAAATGTACTTAGGTAATATTTACTATTTTTCGCTACTAAAATCGAATTATTGTATTGAAGTGGCGCGTTGATCTTACAAAAGCCGCTAACCTCGACTGCAAGTCGTAACTCCGCAAACTTTTGTCGCAACGGGATTTTACTTTGAAATCTATTTCGGTAAGTTCTACTAGATTGCGAAATAAAATCCTGTAGAATTTATAAAACAATCTTTTGTAAAAAACCGTGTTTTATTACATTCAAGCAGAATAGTTTTAAATGTTTGTCAAACGGACAAATTTGGTGGTTTGCAGTTTGATAAAAATATAATGAGTCGTTATGGTATACAGTAATGTTTTTATTGATTTTACAGTTTGTATGTTGGTTTACGATAATTGCATGCATAGGCTTATGCTATTCCAGGCCAAGGAGAATAATATAATGTGTACGCCAGCTCAAGGGTGATGATAATGGACTTTAAAATTTCAAATAAATCTGTTTTTTAATAATAATATTGGCAACCTAAAGTAAGTTTAAAATAACATTTAATTTCAACATAACTCCTCACAATGAACCGACTGTTCAATTTCGTTACGTGTCCTTTTGGTTAGCATTAAGGCGCGAACTGTATCGTCCGAAATCTCTTCGGCCAAAATAAAACACAGCGCCTAAAATAGAACTCTGCGCTAGTATAATAGAGCTGAAAATAGAACACACGAGCGTCGAGTTTTTAAGTTGCTGCCGAATATTGCCGTGTGCTCGATTTTCAACTCTATTGTAGTAGCGCAGATTTCTATTTTCGGCGCTGTTTTTCTTTAGGTTGGAGAGATTCCAGGTGATATAGTCCGAGCCTAACGCGAAGAACTCACGGAGCGGTTTTTTTCCATTCCCGCCCCGGTCGTCGAACTGCGGTTTTAATTCTAAACTCACGAGACCGCGGTTGTGGGCGGTCACGCTGCCGCCGCGGTTGAGATTATCGCCCGCAAACGTGGCAGGCGAAGATAGCAGGACTTGCAGTTGCAAAAAGGTAAATACATATTTGCAATATAATTTCTGAATTTCGCCCGTAAACTGAACGCAAAGCGCGTGGGCGCAACCCGCCGAGGCTGTGGGTAACCGCGGCTCGCGCGATTCTACTAGTTGTCAGCCGGTGCAGCAGGAAACGCAAATAACCAAGCACATAGCGGGTGAAATCCGCTCCATGAGTTCTTAGCCTTAAACGGCCATAAACATTTAAATCTTGACAAACAATTATTTAACATTATAGATAGTACCTGGGTAAACGAGCTTTGCTCGGTTACCCCGATAAATTTAAAAATAAAATAAATAGAATCACAAAAATATTTATGTGACCGAGATTCCACCACATTCCGAATTTCCGAACAAAGCAAAAGATGCAAACCAAACTGCCAATCAGACTGACAAAATAGTATCCAAATTATTGATATATTGTTGCACGACTAAAGAAAAAACATATATAACTTAAAAATACACTGTTTCCCAGGGATACGACCTACAGCTAAATCAATTTTTCTCCCCCAAAACTCCCTGCATCCTAAATTTCATGGTAATACTATTTTCGAGATACCGTTTATATATATACAAGATTGTCTCGTTTCTAGTATAAGATAACTACTAAGTAAATACGCTCCTAGCATTTTTCAAGGAGGAAATATAGTTGGAAATACATTGTAGGCTAGAATAAATCATGCGGGGATCCGGCGTTTCGGATTCCACACGCGACCTACCTGCGGCAAGCACCAGATGGATGGGTGACATTTCTTAGGAGAATACTTGATAAAACATGGCTGCTTTTATTGAAGTATATGCTAGACTAGGTCTATACTATATGTGAAAGTAATATATTCATTAAAATCTGATCAGTAGTTTAACAGCTACGGTGGAACAAATATACATACCTACGTACATACACACATACATACATACGCATAGACTGCCAAATGTAGCGGGCTACAACCTCTTGCTTTGTATGTCCCTCTTGTGCTTGAGTGGTGATGATAATAATACAGCAACAATATAGGCTTTACTTCATGACATCTGTCAATGTCAAAAATGTCATTGACACTTACTTTTGTCAATATGCAACATCTCCCTTCTCGAGAAAAAAGCAAATTAATATTATAAGTACATAACTAATAACAATACATTACTTATCTACTCAAATTTCTCATGTATGTACAACTTAGGACGTCTCACACTTCTACCAGACCTGGTTACGTAACCGGTATTTTCTAGACTCTCCATAGGAACACAGTTATCATCGATAATGCAATTTTGAACAGGACCGTCTCCGAGCTGTGCCGAACTCATGGGATCTATACTCTCCTGCATGGGAGGCATATTGTCAGTGCTGCAGTTGCCATAAAAAGAAGGTGGAGGATTAGTTTCTTTTAAATTCTTTTTTCTAGGTCTAATGTGTCCCTTATTCCTCCTATACGCAACACCATTTGGATCCACAACATAATATGATCTACCACACCCTAATTTCTCTTTAATTATTCCCGGAGACCAAAAAGATATAGGATTTTATTTAAAGTAAATGTCATCTCCCGGCTGAAACTCATAAGATGTATACTTCGCATTCCTGTCAAAATAAAAAGACATTTTGTCTCTGCTTTGTATATGACATCTTTCAAACGTCGAAAATTTTACAACTTTTGGCCTAAGTTTTCTGTTTAGAATTGGTAAATTTACTCGCAAGTTTCTAGACATTAATAATGCGGCCGGACTGGGAAAATCTCCCTTGCCAGCGTTGCGGTAGTGTAGTAACGCCAAATGTATATCCGAGCCATCTTCCTTGCATTTTCTTAATATGTTTTTGACAATTTTAACTCCACTTTCAGCCTGGCCATTAGACCTGGACCAATAAGGACTGGAAGTAATATGTTCTACATCCCAATCAACAAGAAAAGACTTGAATTTGCAAGAGTTAAATGGTGGACCATTGTCAGACACCAATGCTTTCGGGATTCCATGTCGAGCAAAGGATTTGAGGTCTTTAACAACGTTATCTATAGTGCAATTCTTATGCAAAGAATCTAGCTCTATGTACTTGTAATAATAATCCATGCAGACAAGGAAATTTTCTCCATCAAAATATAATAAATCTATACCTACCTTCTCCCACGGAAGATAAAATATCTCATGGCATTTCAACGGTTCCTTGGGTGTATTTGCCCTGAATTTTGCACACGCCGAACATTGATCAATTAGGTTTTTAATATCCGCGTTTATATTTGGCCAATAAACTGTTTCTCTAGCGATGTTGAGTGTCTTATTAATAACTAAATGTCCACAGTGTATTTTATCTAAAATCTGTCTTTGCAAGGACTTTGGAACAATAAGCCTATTACCTTTAAATATTAAGTCGTTCATTATATGTATTTCATTTTGAATGTTCCAATATGGTTTCACAAGACAGCTTACTTTGTTTTTGCTTCTTGGCCAACCATTCTGAATATAAGACTTGAGCAGATTTAAAGATTCATCATTTTTACTTTCTAATAATGTATATTTTAAATATGGCTTACTCACTGAGAGATTAGAAAATATTGAATTAACATGATACTGTAAGTCTTGTTCATACTGAGGTATATATGTATCACTAAGTGAGGCTCTTGACAAAGTATCTGCTATATACATATATTTACCAAGTACATAAACCACTTCTAGGTCGTAACCCTGCAACGATAACATCATTCTTTGTAGTCTAGCAGGTACTTCATGAAGAGGTTTCTTAAAAAGGTAAATTAAAGGTTTGTGATCTGTATGAACAGTTGTTTTACTGCCATAAATATATTGGTGAAATTTATTACATCCAAACTGTATGGCAAACAATTCCTTTTCATACTGATCATAGTTTTGTTGATAGGAGGTTAGTGTTCTTGAACTATATGCAACGGGTCGTTTGTTTTGGATCAGGACCGCTCCCAGTGCATTCTTTGATGAATCTACCGACAAAATCACAGGTAAGTTGCAATTATAATTAGTTAACACAGGTGCTTTAGCTACGACTTCTTTTAACAAATCAAAGCACTTTTGACAATTTTCATCCCATAACCATAATATATCCTTTTTTAACAAATTTCTTAAGGTACCTATTAGTTTTCTCTGCTAGATTTTCTATAAACGGTGCTAAAAAATTAATCATGCCTAGAAATCTCTGCAAATCTTTAATATTTTTAGGTATGGGCATATCTTTTATGGCTTTACCTTTCTCTGGATCAATTTTTACACCTTCTTTACTAAAAATATAGCCCAAATATGCTATTTCTTCTAGAAGAAACTTGCACTTGGCTTTATGTAATTTTAAATTAACTTGCCTAGCCCTATCCAAAAACATCTCTAAGCTTTTATTGTGTATTTCAATTGTTTCACCGTATATTAAAATGTCATCACACCAAATTATTATACCTTCAATGTCTTCGAAAAGATCTATCATGGTTTTATAGAAAATTTCTGTAGCCGTGTTTATTCCAAAAGGTAATCTTAAAAATTTGTATCTGCCAAAGGTAGTTTGAAATGTACACAGATCACTACTTTCTTTAGTTAATTTTATTTTATAAAACCCAGAAAACGCATCTAAATGCGAAAAATAAGAGGCTTTGGACAATTTAGACCTGACTTCATCTATATTTTTAATTGGATAATGACATCTCAATAAATTTTTATTTAAATTTCTAGGATCTAAGCAAATTCTCAATCCACCATTCTTTTTCATGGCTATAACTAAACTACTCACCCAGAGAGTAGGTTTGTTCACCTTCCGTATGACTCCCATGTTTTCCATGAGTTGAAGCTCTTTCCTTAACGGTTCAACCAACGCGAAGGGTACCTTTCTAGGGGGATCAATGCACGGAATAGCATCCTTCTTTAGCACGGTGCTGTGTTCGTATGGGAGGCAGCCTAGACCCTGAAACACATCATTATATCTGGTCACAATTTTGTCACAAGTTTTTTGATACATAATAAATACATTTTGCTCAAACTTTTTGACATTTTCATTCTTTATATGAAAGTTTTTTTTATTAAATTTAGCTTTATACAAGTGGATAAACCAATCACAGTTGGACAATTTAATTTTGTTACAAATAGTTAAAAAGTAAAATAGTTAAAAGTAATGTTTTCTGGTTTTGTTTTGTTGAAACACACTAAACAACAAAAGTTTGACACTGAAATTATCGGAATTCTGTGCCCACTGTAGGCAAAGATATTATATTTTTTACACATATCTTTACTCTGTTTGTCAAATTTAAGATTCAATTCTATAAATACTTGATAAGA
>JAYRCH010000878.1:0-18538 GCA_037179445.1 Phengaris alcon alcon
AGTAGGTATAAGCTCGAAATGTTTTTTATTTTTTATTTTATGATCGCTGTATAAGGCTCGGTGGAGTTTAAAATCGGTCCGAATTAAATTGTAGTTTTTATATTACGTTACTCGGTAGGCAGACTAGTTTTAAATTATGCCGTAAATTTACGACCTCGTTGACGTAATACTTTAATCAGTGGTTGTGGCGAAACCACTAGTAATTGATTATTATAAGTGATAAGTAGGTGCTTTCAATAATTTCTTCTATTCGGCCTTATATTATTATATAATTTGTCTTCTATTCGGCCTTGTACAATTTACATCGCGAAATTTAATCATCGACGGATGGATATAATCTCGGCGATATAAGCTGAAAAATATTTTCATTGAATTGTGTTTGAGATGCCAATGTCAACTCTACATAATATTTATACACAATCTCATGTCTGCGAGACTGCGTTCTGTCTCTAGTCTTTGAACATATATTTGTAAATATTCTGGTACGAATCAATACAATAATGATTACACGAAAAGCGATTGGAGATAATGCAATAAAGCGGTTTTCAAGTTGGCCGCGTTTGCTTGCCAATTGCCATCCATTATCATCATCACATTACTCAGTTAATCCACAATGTTCTAATAAAGCCGATCGATATATTAGCGCCCACCTTGGGGTCAAGATTTCCTAGCCGGAGCTTATAAATAGTAAGTACCTACTAGCATTTGCATACGTAATGTGTGTTACATTAGGAGCTTACCTGTAGCCCAAGGAGGAACAATTGACATGTACGTATTCGTAACGTTATCGAATATCAATTGTATGGGCGCTGTCATAATTTTCTTCGTCACATTTGGTATCATTTGCCGGTTTTTTGCGACATCAAATGTGACGTTTTTAATAAATAGTTATTGGTAGATAGGTTATTGAAACGGGCCGTTAGTGTTAACTGTGTGATAAAAGTCCGGTTCTCAGGCTGAGTGTTTATCGGTTCGCAATAAGTTACTTTTTGTTATTAAATCTTAGAGTAAGTAATAGATATCCTACTAATATTATAAATGTGAAAGTTTGTGAGGATGTATGGATGTTTGTTACTCTTTCACGAAAAAACTACTGTGCGGATTTCGTTGAAATTTGGTATGGTAGTAGTTTAGGCTCTGGATTAAAACATAGGCTACTTTTTATCCCGAAAAAGTACAGTGTTTCTTTGGGATACTGTATTTACGCGGGCGGAGCCGCGGGCAACAGCCAGTAATATATACATTTTGAAAACTATGAAACTATGCTTTTAATGTTTGTTTCACACACTCTTGGTGTCGTGTGTTTTTATGTATTTATTGGTGAGAAATAGACTTTACTTTTACCCCAGGTACATAAATATCTATAATAGATAAGTTGGATTTAAAGTCTGGCCATGACAAATTATTTATTAATGCGTAGTGATACATTTCTATTGGGCGTGGTACGACGTGGTAATAACATCAAAATAATACTTTTTAACGTCTTAAATTTAGTCAAACGTCAAAATTCACCCCGTAAATGAAATGTTTTAGCCAAGTTGTTTAACTGATTAAAATGAATTTTCGCGATTAGACCTTAACAAACCACAAACGTGGCAAGTAAAATAAAAGCTTGTAAAAAGGCAGCCACAAACGGTCGAGTGCTATGACCAACTTGTTTAAATGAATCTTACCCTTGTGTCCTCCCGGTGAAAATGTTTTAAATTCCCATTCAAAGTAGGTATGTTTTACGTACCTACAAGCGAAACATTAAATTAAAAGGGTTACATTATGAAGTTTGGGGACGACTGACTGGTTCTTTACAACAAATTTTGCTTTTTATACCACTCGGAAACAGCATTTGACATATCTTATAACATGTTAGATACTTTCATAAGTAATTTAGACTCGGACTTTACAAGGCAATTTAAATGCAGAAATTATTAATAGTTACGTAGCCTATACTTCTATACTAATATTATAAAGAGGAGAGACTCCAAAAGTAGTGGACTGACCCTGACATAGGCCTCTTCTTATCGCGAGAAAATGCACGGTTCCCGCAGGATTTTCTTTTGCCGGCGGCCTAAGGCCGACATCTAGTTCTTCTATAAATAAATATGAATAAATTAGAATTTAGACACTCTCTAAGCGTTCTTGAGTTCTAGATAGCTACGGCACGAGACAATGCACCGCAATACACCGTCCACCGCGATAGGCAAATTAGCCTGCAGGCTTTTATCGCTTGGTGTACCCTAACCTCATAGATTAATGAATTGTCACGTATGCATAATATTTGTTAAACACGATTGGACGCTTGTTTATCTAGTGGAGCACTCCCCGTTCACGTGATTACATTAATTTTAAACAAAAGCGATTTGTACATCAAAGGAATTCAACGCTTTTGATAAATGCTGGAACACAGCAGTCACGATTAACATGTTTTGCACGTTCACTAATTTGTTTTAGCGAAGTTTAATAAATATTTATCGCTTGTAGTTTCATGCGATGGATATAGTTTAAATATTTACGTTTATAATTTGTTTTTGCTGTAAGCTGAGTATTGTAGATTTAGAGTCCATGGCAGTACGACATCAGTCGTTTCTACCGCCGCGACCTTCGTACGCTTAACATCGTCTGATGTGCGGTCCGGGAGTAAAAATTGTTTTTATTCTTATTATTCCCGTGGTGTTTCCCCTTTTGGTTCTGACTTTTTTGTCATTACAATTTGGCTGTCTCCCGCTTTGCTTGGGGAGGGAAACTGGAACACTTTCTACTTCTCCCTACATTCTTCTGATTAATTTGTTTGCGGGTCCCAAGACAGATTTAGCATGTCCTTCGGGCACCCGTGAGATCGTATCAAAGGATTTTTGCGGTTGGTTACCACTGTAGATCCTGGCTACACAGGAGTTGTAGTGGTGGGTATGTGTGGAGGGTCAATTGACGGCTCAGACCCAAAACGCCATAGTAGAAAAACGACATAAGACTCTAATGACTCTCAAGAAGACGACGACGAAAAACGACGTATTCTCGAAAGGACGCTTGAGTACAGTCGACAAACTATTAACCTTACTAGCTTTTGCATGCATCTTTGCCCACGTTAAATTCAGTTTCTTTGGACCCATTACCGGTCTTACTTGGGAGACTTCGTATAATAAACTTGGGATAGCACTGTTGAGCCCTGAGACCTGTCACACTTCGATTTTATACTAGCTGTAGACTAAACCTACGTTCACATGTCATATTATTGGTGGTTGCGATTGAAAAACTATAAAATCCTACTAATATTATAAATGTGAATGTTTGTTAGGATGGATGTATGGATGGATGTTTGTTACTCTTTCACGAAGAAACTACTGAACGGATTTCGATTAAATTTGGGATGGTAGTAGTTTAGGCTCTGGATTAAAACATAGTTATACAAACATACTTTTGATCCCGAAAAAGTGCAGTATTCCTGTGGGATACTGTATCTATGCGGGCAGAGCCAGCTACTAAATAAATATTATATATTATAATAAAAATAAGTAAATACAGTATTCCACGGGAACATAGTATTTTTTGGGCTAAAAGTAGCTGTTAATCCAGATTGTTCCATCGAATTAAAAAATATGTGTTTGTTAATCCAGAGCTTAAACTTCTACCATAGCAAATTGTATCAAAATCCATTCAGTAGTTTTTGCGTGAAAGAGTAACATCCACCTATATATCCATTCATTCATCCATCCAACCACCCGTCCATCCATCCATCCATCCATCTGTTAGCTGATACTACTGACATGGCAAGTATACAGTCTTTGTAAATCCCATGTACGAAGTCTTAAGGATCAAGTATTCTCCTCCCGTACATAAACATCTGAACATTTAAAACCGTATTCGAAATTCATACACTTTATTTATATCATGGACTGTACAATTTCTGTACTTCTTTTGAGAATACGTCGTTTTGAGAATACGTCCTTTACAGAGTATGTCGTTTTGCTACTATGGCGTTTTGTGCCAGAGCCCAATTGACTGCTAAAAAAAGAAATGTGTCGATTCTGGATTCTTTTGGTCGTAACAGCTTACCAACCATAAAAATATGATATTAACTATTAGTTTTGCAAATTTTCTGATCTTAACTCATACATCAAGCCGCATTTTAAAATATATACGAGGGGCGACTGAAAAGTTTTGCGCCTAAGGTATTAAAAATGCTGATAAAATGTACAAAAAAATTATTTTTCAATATAGTCTCCCTGTATTTCAATGCACTTCTTACATTTATTGTAAAGAGCTTTTAACCCAATGAAAAAATATTCGCCGTTTTTGTCTTCAAAATGTTCATCTACGGCCATCTTCATTTCTTCGTCATTGGAAAATCTCCGTCCCCGTAGGTCTTTTTTCAAATTTGAAAAAAGATAATAGTCACTAGGAGCCAGGTCAGGACTGTAGGGTGGGTGGTTGATTTTCTCAAATCCTGTCTCGGCGAGGGCACGCCTTGCAACTCGCGCAGTGTGGACGGGCGCGTTGTCTTGCAAAAACAGGACTCCTTTTGTTAGTTTGCCTCTCCGTTTCTCAACAACCACTTGACGTAACTTGGTCAGCAATGCGGCATAGTAGTCTCCGTTCATTGTAGTATTTTTCGGAAGGTAATCAATAAACAAAATACCTTCACAATCCCAAAAAACAGTGGCCATGAGCTTGGACGCCGATCTTTCCACTTTGAACTTCCGTGGCGGCTTTTCTCCCTTTTCTATCCACTGCATTGACTCCTGTTTTGACTCCGGATCGTACTGTCGAATCCAGGTTTCATCAACAGTAATAAGGCGAGAAAAAACGTCGTCTGGATTATCGCCACAGATGTCCAAAAACTCCTGTGAAGTTGTGACTCGACGTTGCTTGTCCAGCGGCGTCAGCATTTTCGGCACCCATCGCGCGCAGACCTTTTTCATGTGGAGGTGATCATGCAAAATATTTCCGATTCGTTCCTTGCTAATGCCCATGGCTTCAGCTATCTGCCACAACTTGATTCGCCGATCTTCCAGAACAAGTTTTTTTACTTTTTCAATGTTTTCTTCGGTAACAGCGGTGTTTGGGCGTCCTGACCTGGGGTCATCTTCGAGTGACTCCCTGCCAAGTTTAAACTGTCGGTTCCAACGTTTGACGGTAGCAAATGAAGGGTGCAGACTCCCCATAAACAGCTGTCATCTCTTCAAATATTTCCGTCGGTGTTTTATTCTTCTTTGTTAAGAATTTTATCACAGCTCTGTACTCCAATTTCGTGCAAAGTGCGGAAGACTCAGACATTGTGACGTTTACGATTCAATTACTAAAAGCGTAATGATGGAAATGACATGAAATTTGACATTTATGTTTCTAAGGATACCCGCAATTAGTGGTATGATGCGCGAGTAATTAGTTGTACTTTAAGGTACTTAAGTTCAAAACTTTTCAGCCGCCCCTCGTACCTAACGAAGAAGTATAAGCCTACGATTTCGGTACTCACCACTGATGCATCATAGATTTTTAGTAGTGTGTGTAACTAGTGCAATTCTAAAACCAGTGAAAGTGCTAGCATCTTATTTAAAAAATAATTTAAACTGTAGTACTAACGTAACAAAATGTTTTACGTAAAAACTTGGCAACACCGAATTTATATCAAGCGCAGACAAGCAGGCAGGGTATATTAAAAGTTTTATTACTTTTCGACTTGGAAGTGTAACGTTGGCCTTGACGTTAGCGCCTCAGACGAGTCAAGTTCGATGTGCAAATACTCTTTTAATAATTTTAGAATACGCTTCATGAGAAAATGTCTAGGAAATTGTTAAAAGTCTTAGAAATAGAATTATAGAGCGGCTACGATAGTTTTCGAACGAATTATAAAAGTAGACAAACTTTAAACGCGCAAATCTTGTATAATATAATCAGACCTTGGAAACGGCTGCAATAATTTACATGAAATTTAGCGAGCTGGGAGTTTTGGGGGAGAAAAATCAATCTAGCTAGGTCTTATCCCTGGAAACTGTACATTTTTTAAGTTATAAGTAATTATATGTTTTTTTTTCTTTCGTCATGATTACTGTAAGATGTAATTTCGATTTTTAAATGTCAAATCTATCGGCTGCTTGGTTAGCATCGAACTGTTTCAAATCCCGGTCAAACGAATATTTTTGTAAGTCTTTTTATTTCTTTTTCTTTCATTATTTCTAATATTTTTTTTATTATTTAATCGTTCTACTAAAACTCCAAAGCAAAGCTTGTTCTCTCAAGTACTTGGTTTTTTAAACTGGTCGCGTTCGTCAGTAGCCGAAGCGAAGGTTGTAAGAAAGCTCATTCTGTATTTAGATTATATAATGATGGCTACATCAAATATATTTTTTAGAGATATTTATTTAAAAAAAAGTTTAATTCACTAAAAAATAAAAGACCTGTATATATATCTATATCTACTGTGTATATCTAAAAGGTCGAGGCCCAAACACTGCGACGTCGCTACGCCAGAAACTACGAATTAGCAATACAATTGACAAGAACTGTAGGACGTTGTTTGTGCGATGCGTCGCGTCACGTCGTTCGCCGTCGCAACTCGCAAGGTGTTGCGGTCCCGCCCTAGCTCGCTATATGTATTTATACCCCCTTACTAATAAAAAAATTTTTACAAGGAAGGAGTAAAAATATTTAAAATCATTATTGTTTTTTTTATTACCAACTAAAATTGATTAAATTAAATAAACTTGTAATGGGTATTTTTGACACAGCATATAGTTAGGTAAACAGTATCTTTGTCTACATAAAGAAACAAAATTAATGTGTCTGTTTGTAATTTTAAAGTAACTGCTTTTCACATAATGCATATATGAAAGTATATAACTACGGTACTTACATTAAGAAAAATTGTCTATGCGTCTGCCGGCTAGTCTGTCTTTCCGGCTAGTCTCTGAAACGGCTGCACCAATTTTCACGGGACTTTCACTGGCAGATAGCTGATGTTATAAAGGTATAAGATAGGCTTAAGGCTACTTTATTTTAGGGTGGTTCTGTTTTTGTTAGTTCTGCGCAAACGAAGTTGCGGGCACTAGCTAGTTGTATAATAAATAATTACCCTTCCTCTTGGTTTCGCCGTAGGTGGGTAATAAGTCTAATTACGCACAGAGTTTTTACTGGGAATGAAGTTTTAATACGACTAGAGCGGCACAGCGTTAAGTGAATATCACGTCAGGAGCTATCTGAAACCAGCCGCCACTCGACACGAGACGCTTATTGTTCGCCAGGATCTTTTGTACAAAAAGAATAAGATAGGGCCCTGCTATATTACCTACATGCCGGGATACGTGTAAACCTTGCCGTTTTAGTACACATTGAAAAAGAGTTTTCAGTTACTAAAGCCATTGTTGGTAGTTTCAATTTTAATGTACCTACCTACTAAATTGATAATTTCCAAGAAGCTCAGCTAATTTTGGTACTTAGGATTTAATCCTGCGACGTCACTGCGTAATAGTCCTCTCCATGTAATTTAGAATCCGCAATTTGGTTGCGTCATTTTTAATCAACACCCAAATTAATTACACACCAATTTCCCGCTGGAAGGGTGATGCGGAGTCTTGGCGTTACTTTGTCGAGGTCTCCGTTTTAATATATGCGAATAAGGGCCTACGATGATTATCTATATAGATACTTCGATTGTGAGTCACTCGTCGTCAGCGACTGGTTATGTCATTGACATGCATATATTATTTTTAGATCGACGATAACATCGTGAAGAAGAGGCTGCCGGGACGTTTCTTTGAACTGAATATACACTTCGGGATATTCCTTGGCGGTCAAGGCGATTTTTCCGAACTGTTTTTGGGTCACATGGAAAACTTTCGCGGCTGTATGGAGGACGTGAGTACAATTTTTATTATTTCGTTAATCCTTTATTCCTTTGTATATTGTGTATGATTTATTACTTTGCATGTTGTGATGATTTATTATATATATATAGGCGAATATATTATAACAGCCTTTTTTTTCGAAGTCGGTTAAAAAACAGAAGAAGAGCTAGTCGGACTTACAGAGGGCTCCCTACAAAGTAGGAACATCATTAATAGTTCTGGAATCGAGTCGCTCAGTTTTTGTCAAGCCTGAAAATGGGTGATGATATTGATATATAGATATTGATATAATGGGTGATAGTTTGTACCGTGAAGCTTTTTGACAGTTTAATCTTCTTCTTATCTTTATCTTTGTATATAAAAATGGATTCAAGATCCTGTCTCGCTCAAACTTTAGAAAACATCGTATATAACGACTTGCCAAATTGCATAGTTCTAGGTCAACGGGAAGTACCCTGTGAAAACTCGATACCTCCAGGTGATCCCAAATTAAAGGGATTGACAGACAAACAGACGGACGAACAGACTGACAGCAAAGTGATCTTATAATATAGTAATAGTTTCGTTATTTCCTTTTGAGGGACGGAACCCTAAAATCCTACATACAATTAGCAGACAAAAGCTCCTCGCCTGCGCGACTCCTTAGTTTCCACATTTTGATATAGCATTAGATAATATCCAATCGATAAGAGAATTAGAGTAGGTATCCGAGTTATCTCATGACGAACAAACAGTGGCATGTTATTAATTTTGCTTTGACACGCGAGCTTTGATATCATTGTTGTGTATTACAATAAACAAGCAAGGGATAAAGTATTTACAAAATTATGATGGCGTCGCGCGACGTTTCATGTTTTTTCAGTTCAATGAACCAAAGAATAGCTATGGGCCTTGAGATTTTCTTTAAACGGTTCAGTGTGAAAATGTTAGATCATATTTGCTATCGTCGTTTGTCCACCGACGGGGTGCAATCAATCGAACTTCACCTTGTTTTGTAAAATATTGCTTAAGGCGAGGGGAGTCGCCAACTATGAAGTATTCGAGGGGGTGAAGGAGATGAGTGGGGGACGTGCCGCCCCCTAACCGCGGGGTGCTTCGAATTACATCAAAGTGATGTGTCCATAATGTACGAAAGCGTAATTTCGACAATTTCGTAATGTGATTCATACCCTAGCGGTTGTCGCCCGCCTGGGCAAAGCTTAGACCTAGACGCTACGTCTAGGTTCAAATCTCATTACAAATTGATATATTTCTTATCTTCCTTGTTTTTTAAATAAATAATGATATATCACTATATCACATTTTTGTTTTATTGATCTCCGTATTTTTTTGTTACCCATTTTTTTATAATCTGGTCTAATAGTTACGACATAAATACAACTTCGGGAAACTAATGATTAGTTGGATGAACGTAAAATTGATACTTAGAAGGGTCGCGCTAGCTGTTTCTGAGGTGGTGTTTTTTTTTAGTCGCTGAATTTTTGCGTTTAGAGAGTAGTCCCTTGGGAGCTTATTATTAAGTTTGTGCCATTTCTGCTTCTTGCAATTCGAGCAATTCGATAATTTGTGTTTGATTTTTTAAAATGGTCATAAAAGTGAAAAAAATCTATTTAAAGTTTAAAATAGGGACAGCCTCGACAGTATGAAAACATAATGTACTTCTTTTTCGTCTAGTACAAAATTACTTCCAAAGTGTGATAAATGTCAATTTTCTGTCTAAGACCACTAAAGTAGGTCTAACTTCTTATTTTGTGCCAAATTTGTGCTTTTTAGTTTTCCCAAGTTAAAAACGCTAAAAGAAACATAATTGTCAAATAAAAAGAGTGTTACAAATATGATCAAGATTAACATATATTTTTTGCTGCACTAAAATGTATCCATTCGTCTCAATTCTTTTTTTAAAGAAGCCTATTTTTACTAATTATAGCGGCTTAAACAAAAAAAAATGGTTCTCTAACAGACTTAACAAGTCGGTTAGAGAACCATTCATTAGAGAATCCAACCACCATGAACACACAAGCCGAACGCTTAGGCCGATCGTGCCTCTCTATCGCTTGTTCCGCGCTCTCGCTTACACGCTCGGCTCAGGCGGAACGTGACAATCAGGCGGAACTGCGTGCAGCCGGCGTTCATCGATTTATAAGACGTTATCAATTTATCACGTCAAAAAAACGCACTAGTTGTGTGTGCTTATGAAAATATATAAAAAAACACAATGCTTAGTACGTATTTCTAATATGGTAAAAAAATACACAAGCTTTTCCTTTAAGCAGTGACAGAAATCAACGTCAAAATTTTAAAAAGCTAAATACTGAAATATTTTATTCGAATCTGACGGCCAACTCTATAACCGCGCGCTAATTCGTCAAATCAAATTCCGCGACTTCCTGTTACATACTTCCGTCCCATATCACGAAATCACTCCCACAAATTGCAAGAAAGCGAGAGGAAAGATGTTGTTACACATCAAAAAAGAACGTTAAAGTAGGTGTTCTTTAATGTTGGCAGTGTTGGGACGCACTTTAAATTGAATATAATATAACGAACTTAAATAAATAGTATCTGGGAGACCGAGCTTGGCTCGGTGTTTCAGTAGAACGATAAAATAATTAAAAATAAATAAAAATATAAAAGAATGAAATAATAAGAATCACAAAAATATTTATCTTACCGGGATTTGAACCCACCACATTCCAAATTTCCAAACAATGCAAAAATTATACGTAGGTACGCATACGAAGCTGCCCATCAGACTGACGTAAGTGAGCCTAAATTATTGATATATTGTTGCACGACAAAATAATTAAACATATATTGCTTAAAAATGCGCAGTTTCTAAGCGATAAGACTAGCTAGATCGATTTTACTCCCCCACAACTCCCAGCATACTAAATTTCATGGTAATACTTGTAGCCGTTGTCGAGATACCGATTATATATACATACAAGATCGTCTCGTTTAAATTAAAATATGTTATACAATAACTATTTGTTATTTTCAAACATAAAAATTCAAGGATCTACCTAATTGGACCTCCGTTGCTAAAACTTATGATTTACAACGCAAGCAATATGCGGTAATATGTGATGGTCGGAACTTTGTTAACCGTATACAGTGAAATAATGTCGGGCAATAAATCAATATCCGCATACAATTTCGATAAGGGGAAACTAAGATATTGATGCGTCGACAGACGGCGGTGCAGACAAAGCTATATACCGGATGAAATGTACGACCGAATAATTCTAGAACATTGAGAATTGTAATTTTAGACGACCGAAGCAACATGTCTGTGAACGATGATCAATTTCACCATTCAATTACCGAACCATTGTTTACATTGTGATAAAACTTGGCCAATTTATCGGTATAGTAATTTATGCAGCATATTATCTCTAATTAGTTAAACTATATACTGTTGTGAAGTAAATTCCTAGTCCCCAGATACTTTGATAAATTACTCGGTTTGAAGGTGGGTATACGCAGCATTCAATTTCGTTAAGTACTTTTACGGGACCCAGTTAGACGCGACGCGCGGTTGCCGCGCGGTAACTGCACGAAAGCCGAACACCTGTTTTCATTAATAGCAAATTATCGACTAGACTGCAACGTGCAACGTACAACGTACAGTGCGCTGAGACCACGCGGTGGCCGCGCGGTTAAGCCGTTGTTAAGAATCTATCTGTTGTGAGCTGTGGCCTAGTCGTTAAAACTCAATTTGCTACGAATGAGAATAGGGACTTTAGTCAAGGTGCATTCGATAATCTCGACGGCGAAGTTCGAACACAAAATGTATAGGATTTGACATAAGGTATCGCAAGCGACATGTAACGATGACTTAAGTCAACTCCCATACATTTTATATCGAAATTTTGATTTGATTCGAAGTTCGACGACGAAATTATCGATTGAATCTTTAGCAGCCGCCGCGTAGTTATCGCGTTATTATTATTATAGCTGCGCGGTTATATAAACGCGCCCTTATGTAGGTATGTTACAAAATACAAGCTATGTCTTTTAGGTTATAATCCTTTTACGTAATCGCTAGGGAAGATGATGTATTTTTTAATGTAAAATATTAATGGATGTAGTTATTTTATTTATGTCATTTTCATATTCAAGTTTTACCTACTACGAAGTTTTTAACCTACCTTTACCGTATCTGTTAAAATCTGACTTCACATAATACTGCAAGTTTCAAGGCTTTCGATTTCGCTCGAGTGTACGTCGAGAGTCGCGTCGCCAGAGAGCGCCTGCCACGCTTCAACTTATAACCCTGTGGGGCGGCGAGCGTCACATGATAATAACCATAGAGCGGACGGGAAAAATTTATCCATTCAGTGGCCAGAAAATAATTAAACCTCGTGTCATTATGAAAAGACTAGATTTAGCGCGCGACTTCGTCCGCGTGGATCCCCAATATATTTCGTGGGGTATGTATTTCGAAAACTTTATTTTTTTTAAATTTGATTTCTACGTAATAACCATCTGAGTGCCACATTCCACGCAATCCGACCAATTGTTGATATTTCACTATACAAACTTTTAACCCCCATTTCACCCCTTTAGGGGACGAATATCAAAAAACTATAAAATATATTTTATTTATTGGGTCGCATGCTAAAATACGTGGAAGTCAGAACAGATTTTAAATATTTTTCATACAAACTTTCAATCCTTATTTAAATTTCACCCTGAAAGCGGTGAAATAGCGGTTGAAGGTTTGTATGAAAAATCTTTAAATCTGCACCGATTTTTATGAAAATTTAGAATCATGCTTTTAAATACATTAAATACGTTAATTAAACACGTAAATTAAATACTTCTTGAAGTGGGGCTCCACGCGGACGAAGACGCTCGCTAAAGCTAGTCATTTCAAAAATGTCCATCGTAACGTTTGTATTGCAATTTCCAGATGAAAATACACGTCCAGATATTAAAATGAACGCAAACTTTACTCTTAAATTTTATCACGAAATCACGAAAGTAATTTTTGTTATTACGATATGAATTTTCATAAAGTATTAACATTTTCGGACACTATATAATTACAACACCTGGCACCTCCAGTGCTATATTTTCGTTAAACTTTAATGAAGTGTCAAATAGAGCAAGTGTGTATCGAAAATTAAACGTTAGGTACTACTCTGCCATGTCAAATAATATATTATACGGTTTGGTAAAATCAATTACGGATATTTTGGGCATATGATTTACTGCTTATGTATAGACGTTTTGGCGTAAAAATAATAAAAAATAAACTTATTAAAATTACATTACGTTCTTTACGGCGCTACGGAGGTCATTGACCGCACACAGCTGATTGAATTGATATATTTTAGGTAAAGACTTTGCTTTCGCTTTAATGTCAGCTGTTTCTGTGAGGTTAATGACCTCAACGCCTTAGCGCAAAGTAACTTTATTTAGTATAATGTATTTTATTCGAAATTTTTAACTACTTTTCTGCCTAAATGTCTTTACATAAGAAGTAGATCATATGACCAAAATATTGATTGATTTTACCAAACCTTATATATTACTTACGTAAAGTACCGTCATTCAATAGACTTACACAAATGACAGCTTGCGGCTGTGTGTGTGTGGTGAGTGGGGCGTGAGGTGAGGTCTGGAAAATCCAGCCAGGACTCTCCTCTACGAGGCTGACGGCTGGTTGTTTCGTTCTTTGACATAATTGACAATGTAATTTCATAATATTTATGATAGATTTGTCTTTTATATAGTATTTTTATTTATGATTGATTTGACGCAACGTTTTGTAGCGGAACAATAAGCGCCACAATCTTGAATCGCGCTATCGAAGTTTTCAAAGATCGGTACTTTATATACGACATCTGAAATTCATACAAGTGGGCTTCGGCCTGACCGAGCATACCACCTCGATCGGTCGGAGATCTCCCTTTGGGGCATCCACCTTATCCCACATTGGTGACCCTCGACAGAACACGCCTCCTTCTGGAAATCATCATCATTTCGGTGTCAACCTTAGGCTTACGTCAACATGGCTGACATTCGCCGGTGCTCGAGCTGTCGTTTGTAGAGAGTGTCACCCCTGTGGTCATGTTCACATTTAGGTTGAGTTTAGAGTTCAGGCCTTTGTTCAATTGTTTGTAAGACGCATTTAAGTAAACCAACAGTTAAAGTAATATCAACAAAGAACAATTAGTGATGTAATTTGTTTACCGAGCTGAATAAGCATTCGAAAGAAGCATAAAGCATTTATTTGCTGCCCGGAAAAGCTTTTTGTTTGCAGTATGGCAACATGCATAATCAGTTGGAATAAGAATAATTGAAAAAGCTCCGAGCGGTACTTGTCTACTGTAACTATACGGACTACTTCGATTCTGCTTTTGGTAGGTATGCCACTTAGCCGCTTTTGAGCGCTTTGTTTTTCGGGCTCCGTAGTACTCAAGGAACCCTTATAGTTTCGTCTGTCTGTCTGTCTGCCCTTCTAGCTTGTGTAATTATAAATTACACAAGCCTAACAGCCTCCGTGGTCTAGTGACCCTTATAGTTTCGTCTGTCTGTCTGTCTGCCCTTCTAGCTTGTGTAATTATAAATTACACAAGCCTAACAGCCTCCGTGGTCTAGTGGTTTAGAGCTTGGCTCTCGACTCGGAGGTCGTGGGTTCGATTCCCGCATTGGAATAACAAAAAATCTTGTTTCCAAGTTTGGTTAGGACAATGCAGGCTGATCACCTGATTGTCTGACAAGAAAGATGATCCATGCGTCGGATGGGCATGTAAAAAGTCGGACCTGCGCCTGATATCTCACCAGTCGTGTCGGTTATTCGTCCCACTGGGTTACGAGAGTAAAGGAAGAGAGAGTGCTCTTGTGTACTGCGCACACACTTGGGCACTATAAAATAACTCCTGCGTAGCTGGCCTGGTTTCAATTAAACCGGCCACCGTCACTGAAATCAGTGTGGGGAGCTATTGCTATTAATTATAAATGGATGAAATTCGGTGCAGTTATAGATTGTGTATTTCGATCTCGCTATTGGCATGATAAAATAATCATATGTTTTCATTCTTCCCCGGCGTGTGGCGTATCGTCGAATAGGTATTTTTGAATAAAGTTAAGTTTTCATTCATGACTTTTTGACCTCCCCCCCCTGGCATTTCTAAACTATAGGAGATAGCAACTTGTAAGTTTCCATGCATATCTTCAATATCCGAGCCATCTGTCACATCACGGGCATCCGCGTCGAGTCCCCCCGTAAAAGGGGCATCCCTGGCCAGTGCCACCGATGCCAACTTTACGGGCACTCGGCACGGAACTGCCAAGGTAAGCCGCGTTGCGTCAAGTGTCTGGGAGACCACGGCACCTCTGACTGTCCCCGTAAGAGCCCAGCTGAGGAAACCGAATCACCCAGCTGTGTTCTCTGTAAGACTCAAATTTACAATGATGGCCAAACAGAGGGTGCAAAAAAGCGTATTGCACCACATACAAAAGGTGCCCCCCCCCCCAAAGCAGAGATTCGTCTCTGCCCCCTACCCTCCAAATCTGCGTGGACCAAACCCACGCAGAATCACATGTCAAACTTAGCGGTTTTCCCCGCTCTCCCTACCAAGGCCATGCCCTCCGTGCCCATAGCGCCTAAGTCCTCCAATCTAGTCACCTTGATAAAATTGCCGATACTATAGATAGTAAAGAGACAGCCTTAGAGGCCGCCTCCCACTTGACCGATCACCTGGTAGCGACCATAGAAAATTTATCTAGGGAGGAGCCAACGACTCCTAAGGGCCCCTCCCAGAGGACACAAAGGAGTCCATCAGACTCCGTAATGCGGCCAAACGCACATATGATCGCTACTCGTCGGAAGAGTGGAGGAAAACCCTCCGTCACTACGAAAGGGAAGTAAAGTTTAAGATCAAACAGCACAAAGCCGAGAGTTTGGCTCGACTTCTCAGTGATTTAGAACCGTCATACGTGGCGTACTGGCCACTCGCGAAGGCCCTCAAAAATAACACGGAGAGCGACATGCCTCCGTTAGACAGACCAAATCGTCCTCCTGCATTCGAAGACATACACAAGGCCGAATGCCTAGCTGATAATTTCGAACAACAGTGCCGGCCGAGTACTCTCCCGATTGATCCCGAGCACCTTAGCTTAGTGAATAGCGAGGTCAACAGCCGACTCTCGAGGCCACCTGATGACGATAGGGTGAGGATGGTGGACTCGGAGGAAGTCAATAACATTATAAAGTGTATGAATGTCAAAAAGACCCCAGGCCATGAAGGTATTTCAAACAAAACTCTTAAAATGTTACCGTCCGAGCTAATTCAACTCCTAGTTAACATCTTTAACGCCCTCTTAGTAGGATGTTCATTTCCAGACTTTTGGAAAGTAGCTATTGTCATAGGTATACACAAACCGGGGAAACCCCGGAAGGCACCTGGTAGCTACCGGCCAATCAGTCTCATTAGCTCCCTTGGAAAAGTCTATGAAAGAGTAATAAAAAGGCGCCTCAATGACGTCATAACCAACAAAAAACTCCTTCCAGACGAGCAGTTTGCCTTCCGCAAAATGCACAGCTGTCCCGCTCAAGTACACCGCTTAACGGAGTACATAATTGCTAGCAAAAACGACGGAAGACGACATGCGCCGTATTCTTTGATATTGCAAAAGCTTTTGATAAAATTTGGCATAACGGATTGTTATACAAACTTTATCAAATTATGCCCATTTGCCCGATAATCTTGTTTTATTAATCAGTAACTTTCTTAAAAATCGTAAATTTTATTTCCGCGTAGAAGGCGCACTGTTGTCGCCAAGATATTATATGGAGGCGGGAGTACCGCAGGGCTCGGTCCTCTCGCCCTCCCTATATAACCTGTACACTAGCGACATCCCCAAACACGCGGATATTCGCGGATGACATAATAGGCTGCATTAATATTCCCACATCCGTCCCTGTACCGCGTCTAAATCCCTCCAGGAGTCAGTTACCGCTCTCGGTAAATGGTTCTCCAAATGGAGAATCGAAGTTAATCCCTACAAAAGTCACATCATCCAATTCGATAAAAAATCTTGTACAAAGAAGCGTACATGCGCCCGTAAAATAATGAGCCCTATAAGCCTGCACGGCAACATAATACCAGAGTCACTCAAGTCAAATATTTAGGCGTAGTACTAAACAAGTCGATGACGTTTTCGAGTCACATCACTAACACGTTACGTAAAGCGAAATTTGTACTCTTCAAATTATATCTGCTACTTAATTCGCGAAGCAAAATGTCCCTAACACATAAGCTTACATTATATAAAGTATGCATAAGAACGATACTCACTTATGCGTGCGTCTCTTTCGCACAAATAAGCGAGTCTCAATTGGACCGATTGCAACGAGTCCAAAACCGGTTTCTACGCATGGCAACAGGACCCCCTATTACATGCGTAACATCGACTTGCATAGAGACTGCGAACTCGTCATCATAAAAGCCTAGATCAAAGAACTCGTAGAGAGATTCTTTGATAAAGGCCAAAAACATCCATACTCTCTGATCCAAAAGGCCCTGGACTACAACCACGACGCACAGACTTTTCGACACCCGTACAAGCGGCCTAAACATATCTTAGCCGATCCCATCGACCCGATCACAAAATACGTAACGTACTGTGTACAGTTACGTAAACACAAATCACACGCACCCTCGAAGTTAGTATCGCACCGGGGTCGACGCCGGCGCCGGCGCCTACCCCGAGGTCCCACATCCGACACGACAACACGTATAGACATGCAGTCCGACCCAAACACGGGACCGAACCCGAGTTCGAGTTCGCATCCCAGTAGCCTAGGTACACTACAAAATAGATACCGCGAACCTCATCGACATTAGGACTTACGCGCGCGAGTCATCCCGACCGTACGCGGAAGGGGAGAGGGACGGCCCTTTCAGTACCGAAACCGATAATAACTTGAGCTCCTCTATCGCGATAATCCGCACGCCGTTAGTTTTTGCTGCCGCGCGCGAGCAACCTCACTCCTCAGAGGGTGAGGAAGGGGTCGGACCCCTTAGCAGGAGAGACCCGCGTCTCTCCCGTCATAAAAATAGCTTACAACCCGTAGCTGTCACCAATATCCGGTCTGAACATCACCCGGGTGATGTTAGGGGGTGTCAAACCCTCCCTTCGTCTCTTACCTAATCAACTAGCCACCAGGCTAGTTATAGTCCGACGTAGCTACAGCGGTCTTAACCCGACCCTTAGCGTAGACCCATTCGAAAAAAGTTTCCATGCTGATAGATAATTCTAAAAACTCTTTCGGAAAATTATTTTGAGCAGATTCAGACAATAACTTTTGAAGTAATTTAAAAGAAAATCTATTGCGCGTTTATAGTTACAGAACCCACCTTAGATATATTGTCCTAACATGCTCTTGGTTAGGTTATTTTAACTAAAAGGAGCTTACCTAAATCGGATTGCAAAGGAGTTCTCTCGCTTGCAAACGTTACTCGCACAATAGAGCCCTTTCAGCGTGAAACGTAATAATGAGTTTATGGCTTTTTCATTGTAGTATGTGTTAGTCGGAAACGAGCCGTTATCTGTTTTATTTTCACTGAGTCGCTAATAGCTACCTCCACGAGTTTCATTACACTCGTACGCGTATGTTACTTAAAGGCATGTATTTAAACTTGCGACAAAACGGTCAAATATTGCGTGTGAAAAAACCGAATATGGAATAC